>CAACVS010000096.1:0-37959 GCA_900660405.1 Pseudo-nitzschia multistriata
GGACGCCTCCTGCAACGAAGCGTTGACCATGCATGCTTCACCCCCTACAAGGCCAGAGTGCTATTCTACATCTTCGTCAAACCCTTAGGCAGTCCTTGGAAACATGCTAGGAATCTTCCATACTTGCAGTTTACGTGAAATAATGGATCAAATAATACATGAAATAAAAGATGTGAAGAAAATTAGCTCATTTCAACGGTGAGCAAAAAGTATTTTTTGGACGGAGTAGTTCTACGTATTATTCCTACGTAAAATAGTATGTACTACCAGTCCCAGTTGAATTTTTTGTCGATCTCCCACCATTATTTTGGCGGATTTCGTCACAGCTCATGACGCTCCGCGCACCTTGGAGTTGCGACTTGCAATATAACCATGTGTCCCAAACCATACCGGTACAAAAAAGCTGCTTCTTGTGTAATGCTGTTGACCTAAATAATATTACTTTTAAAGAACTGGAAGCTAACAGACCGTTAATACTTCCAATAACTGACTTGCTGGGATAACTCAGGCTCGTACTCAATGTCATCATCATAAGCAACAGAAACATTGAGACCCTCATGCTCAGCGGTTTGTGCCAACTCATGAACAGTGCTCTCATCATCGACAGTCCCATCATCGCTACCACCGCCACTGTCTTCCAAGAGATTGACTGAACTGTTATCCTCCTGATCTGGACGATCGATTCCCTCTTCACCAACCGGCGGGTGATGCTGCAAGGATCCCCTTTYGTCTTTACCTCCCTTCACTTCTTTGGTGTTTCGAGTGGGGGATCCATCAGAACCTTGATTGAAGAGAGGGCTTCTGGATCCGTCCGACTCGGCAACAGTAGGGGGTTGCTTAGGAATAGGACAACCTGCATATCTTGTCAACCTAATGACGTCTCTTGCAATCAGTTCACCAGTGAAGTTGCTCAAGACAATTTTGATATTGCCATTTCCAATGTCAACAAATTCTGGGATTGAGTTCTTAGTACTATTCATATCGATGTTTGATTTCTTTTTCACGATTCTCAAATTATGGTTCAATACCCCCCACAGAACCATAGAATCTCAATGGAGTGTTTGGTGTTTGAACAAGTCAAAGTTTTGCCACCGACGCCTGCCAGCTGTTCAAATTTTGAAGTGAACGAAAAATTTCGAACTATTTGTTTTGGCCGTTCTTTCAGTCCTATGAAGTCTTATCTTGTCCAGAAGCCACACCATAATTTTGATACCACGAATAACAAAAGGAGCCCTCCTATCATGACGTTTGCCAACATAAAGACCWTTTATTGCGCCATGTGTTTCCGAGACCCTTTAGATGGAGCAAGACCCATGCGTTTTGCTGACGAAGCTTTCCTTTGTATCGATCACGAAAGCATCCTAAGGATATTCCATGGCCAAGGATTGAGCTATTGGGTCTTCATTACAGATCCGTTGCCACACGAGCCATTGTTTGTGATTGATCTGAAAGGCACTGCATGCTCTTTTGACTTTCGACGAGTAGCTAGCRCAAATAGAAACCATTTGTTTGGAAGGATGAGGATCACTGGTGATTTTGGTTCTGGCTCGGAGGAGATGCTTATCTTCAAGTTTTCAATAAACGAATACAACAGGATTGGGCCTTTGATTCGCTCCTTAGTTTCAAYTGGGGAAGACTAGGAGACAGCATGATGATGACCACTCTCCCTATCCATATCACTGTGATGATATCCCACCGCAATTGGTATTGGCAATGCCTGCTCCTGGCAGTGCTGGCTGCTGTCACTACCAATGGCGATGCGTTCACTGTTGAGGTGTGTGATTGTAACATCAATGAGATATGTCCTCACTGCCAATGCCGCTATGAGCAGCCTTGAGCGACGGATGCTGCTGGAAGCGTCAGCAATGATAGCTGTTACTAGCCAGGGYATCAATGATTAGAACTTGATTTAAACAACATTAATTTAAACAACAAGGTCACTACTTATTAATTAACGTTTCTTCGACTCCTTCCTTTCACCAAATACAAGACCATGATATTCATCTGGATCCGTAGTGCAGCKGTACCCTTTTTKAGTCTTATTACTCATCGCTTTGCCTACACRAACTAGTAGCTGGCCCAATTCTCTCACGTTTGAGTCTTCTGGGCAGAGAAAAATAGAACAAGGCCCACCAGGTCTTCTGGCTCTACTATTTACAGAACAGTGTGGCTTCTGCACCATCTCATCATATGTAAACATGAAGTGCTGTGATTTGGGCTTCTCATCACGATCAATTTTGTTTGCCCATGTGCTGCAATACTGCAATTCACTCAKATGTTTTGAAGCTACAGTGAACTTAGCTYGAACAGTGCGATCCTTCACACAGTTCACTGAAGTTGGCCTTGTGTCTACTTTTCTTCTTTTGTTCTTCTTGGTGGGAGTCTCTTTTGCAGTCTCTCTTGCTGTTTCCTCCTCCTGCGCCTTTGGTTCATCCTGCACCGTTGGTTCCTCCTGCGCCTTTGGTTCCTCCTGCGCCTTTGGTTCCTCTTGCGCCTTTGGTTCCTCATGCGCCTCTTGCACTTGTTTCTTTGCTTCTTCACTCCACTTCTTTCTCTTGTTTGCACTTCTTGTGGGCAAGGAACGCCTCCCAGTGGCCCTGTTCCGGAGCAAATAGCTGCTGTCGAGACTTCCTTTTCTCTCAAGAATTCTTTGACTTCTTTTTCTCCTGTCAAGGTGATCATGAGTGAGACCTTCAAGCTTGTCAAGCTGACCTGTTGCCTTGAGTAAACTTCGCATTTTTAATCCAGCATTTGTTGCTTCTTTAATCCGATCTTTTTTCGATGAAGGAGCTCTTTGGCTCAACAAAGAAGCTCTCATCCTTTTTTTTGCTTCAGCTGCTTGGCGTGCCTTGATTYGATTGGAAGTCCTCCGGGTCGAGGTCATCTCCTGCTCATCTTGCTCCTCCAGGTCGTCTTGGTCCGACGCCACTGTCKCCACTTCTAGCACCACTGGCACTGGCACCTCCTTCACCGGCAGTTCCTCCAGTAAGGTCTCCTTGCTGCTGTCATCATCATTGCCACTCTCCTCCTCCTTGTTGTCATCCTTGTTGCTCTCCTCATCCTYCTTGCTGTCGTTATCCTTGCTGCTCTCCTCATTCTTCTCGCTGTCATTATCCTTGCTGGTGTTCTCMCCCCCCTGGCTGTCATATGKCTCCTCTTCAACAAATGTTTGTTCAATAGTATACTGTTCAAATTCTTGATCATCTCCATTTACTACATCTTCGTCAGCAGCAGCCGCATGAGGAGGAGCAGTAGATGTATCCTGAGGACGAGGAGCAGCAGTAGATGTAGTATCATGAGGAGCAGCAGTAGATGTATCGTGAGGACGAGGAGCAGCAGTAGATGTAGTATCATGAGGAGCAGCAGTAGATGTATCGTGAGGAGCAGCAGTAATAGATGTATCGTGAGGACGAGGAGCAACAGTAGCCGAAGCAGCAGTGATCTTGACTCCCCTTGAGAAGGGGACTCAAGAGAGGGACAAGTCGTGTCGCCCAGACCCTTTCCTTGTTGTAAACCTTGTTGTGCAGCAGCAGCAGAAGCAGCAGAAGCAGCAGCAATAGTTTCTTTAGATACTTCGTTTCCCATGGTGGTTAGATTACTACTAGCAAAAAGAGCTGTCAATTCATTCATTCTAGAATTGTGAGCAGGGATTGCTAGTATCACTCAATCGATATGGCGAGTACAGCAGCCGTTCTTAGCGCTGTCGCCTGCTACTGGCTGCTGCTGCTATCGTGGAAGGATGAAACCATTTTAGTATTATCTGTTGCATCTTCCACGCTAATAGTAATGACTACCATCTTCCACGCTATCGACTATCATCATTCTATCGTKGACTTTCMATCAGTAACAGAGGMGCTTGGTGCGATCGATGGTGACACCAACAGACAAGAAGAGCCAACAGACAAGAAGAGGAGGATAGCTGCCAAATCAAGCAAAAAAACAAGCAAATATTGATTTCTGGTACAAATCTCACGTAGGATTCTACGACAAAATTGGGTATCAAGGGGGAATACTGTACAGTTTTTGATATTTTGATCTGTCTAATTAGCCAATCAGATTGCTTGATTCCTACCGAATTTTAGTATTATCCCTAACTCTAAATTAACGCCGAAAACCGTTTAAAATCCCCCTCCAAACACCTGTGCATCGCCGATCCTACCCTACGGTACGTACCGTAGAACATCGCCATCTTCCTCGACTCTTATTTTCTATTGTACCGGTAATACAAGAAGGATTACAGAAACATTGGTGTAGAGGACAAAACGATGACGAGTGATCCTTACTTTTCTATGGCGAGAGGCTTCGGTGTCTGCAATGTCCTCACTGCACTGTACTCCTGCGTTGCACACGTCTGGCTGGCTTTCGTGAGCAGAAAGGGCGGGGAAAAGGTTCCGATTCCGGTGCAACCGGGAGAGGAGATGATGAGGAAGAAATTCGCAATCGTTACAGGGGCCAACACGGGTATCGGATTCGAAGTTAGTAGAAGATTGGTTCAAGAATACGGATGGGATGTGGTCCTGGCGTGTCGATCGAAAGATAAAGCATTGACTGCGAGAGACAAAATCAACGATTTCGACAAAAGCTGCAACAACAGAAAGACTGCTGCTGGAAAGGCAATAGTCCTGGAACAGGTCCTCGATTTAAGTGATTTTAATTCGATTCGAAGATTTGCCGATGCCGTCGAAACAGAATACGACAACATTGATGTCTTGATCAACAATGCCGGGCGAAATTCGTCTGGAAAATCGCCAGGAAATCCAAATCTGGATCTCATGTTTCAGAGCAATTATTTGGGACATTTCTTGTTGACAAACCTGTTACTGAAAAAGAAACTGTTGCTGCCTCCTTCGTCAGTAGCGAAAAACGGCAACAAGATTATAAATTTATCCTCTGTGATGCACCACTTTTCAAAGGGAGATTCAATGAAGGGAGGAGATTTCGAATCAATCTCATCCCCTGCATATTGGAAACGTCGCGCGTACTACAACGATTCCAAGAACGCTCCCTCGAATGTATACGCTGCGTCCAAACTCGCTGCTATATTGCACTCCTTCGAACTCAATCGACGCTATGCCGACGCTCATCTCACTGCCATTGCCGTGAACCCCGGTGCTGTAAATTCTGATATATGGAGAGGTTTTCCGAAGTGGATGCGTGAATACGTATTCGAAAAAATCTATTTGACCACGAAACAGGGAAGTGAACCGATCGTGGCAGCAGCGGTCCGAAACGATTTGGTAGCCAATAAAAATAGCGAAACAGGTGCCGTCGTTTACATCCAGCCTTATGCGAACCCGTTTTCGATATTCGGTGGTCGCTTGTTTCCGAACTCAGATGAAGTATCTTCCTCACCACAACGAGGGCCAATGCTCCCATTTACGGAAATGCTGGGACCATTTGTGGGACACCTTCGTACGATACCCAGGCTACCTTCAAACAAGGACGTTGCAGCAGAAACGCTTTGGAGAGTGTCCAGTGAATTGACGGAATTGTGATTTACTACGATATGCAACAATGGCAACGGTAGAACTTCAGGAAAGTAATTTGCTCCACGATAACAATGCTCAACTTGGTCACCTTTGTTAATGAATATAAAGCGCGTGGAGATCCTGCCATTGGCAAACTTGAACTGCTCCGCCTTTTCAACACCAATTTCGTTACAAAATTGCACGCGTTGTTTTTAGTGACGAAAAACACCCAAGATACTTAAAATGAAAGAAAAAAATCCAAGTTTTCAAAGAGTAGAATTTTTGGTGTATCCCAAGGCCAAAAGCCGTCAAGGGTAACTATTACTGGTCATCTCATCTTGGATATGTTATCCGCAAGATGGCAATAGTAAGATTCAAATCGCAATGACTGCCGGAGGAAAGAGGCGAAAATTTCCTATTCGACGAATATCGTGTACCTAGCAAGAGCTCATAACGATAGCTCCTGGTCAATAAAATCATCAGCTGACAAGACTCTTTTCCGTTCCTTTTTGGTTGGCTGTTCTAGTACAACGACATTGTCTCTCCAGTTGTGAATCGAAGAACGTACTACTGATGGCGTCATTTTCTTTTTTGAACACGGAAATAGACTTTGATCCACAAACTTGTCGTAAAAATCGTTGAGATGTAATTTGTGCAGAGGTCTCTCTAAGAGTTCCAGTTCCTTCAAGTAAGTCAAATAGTGGTGTCGATCCGCGATTTTGTGGGGTTTGAATACGGCCAGCCCGAGTCGTTGGAAATATTTATCGTTTTGTTGTTCGGAGCGATGCACGTAGAACTTGCTTGATTCCGAGTTAAGAACAAGTTCGAAACCGGACTGACAGAATCGTCTCTTTGACTTTCTGATGAACGAGTTGGGAAGCATAGTCACGATGTCGAGATGACCATGAACGCTGACACACCTGAATTTGCCTTCTCTTTCCAGACATTCCACGGCATCTCGAAACCCCTTAAACAATCGTGGGAGAAGACTGTAGCGTTAGCTTCTGAAAAATACCTCAACCCGCAAAATTTTGCAATCGGACTTTACTCACCTCTGTTCCCGCACGAGGGTTGGCGACCCCAACAAAAGTAACAGGACGATCTACGTTTCCAAATCGCGCTGCAATCTCCAGTGCTGCTAAAAGACCTAACGCACCGCCAAGGCTGTGACCAGTGATATAAATTTTATAATCTCGATAATGTTTTCGAAGACTCTTTACCTCGTTGAGTATCCTGCACAATCGACTTCTGTTGTTCGCACGATTTTCACGTATGTCGGATAATGTCATGCTTTCAGAACGGATTTTGTTCTCCGTACCGATACATTCTTCATTGTTTTCAATAGACGCAAAAGGTGACTCTACGTTCTTCCCTATGCTGCTACGTAAGTTGTTTTGCTTCCCCTTCAGGGACGAAACGTCCAAACCAAGATACTTCAAAATCGCAGACGTCGATGTTAAACTTTCACGAGAAACATTGGCTGTCGGCGATATGTTGTCGTCGTCCGTACATGGGTTCTCAACTTTGTTTTCTTCGAAGCTTTCAATGGTTGCCTCTACACCTTCGTCGGGCAACGATGTCAAGGATAGGGATCTGCTAGAGTTTTCTGTTGAAACGGTTGTCGACTCGCCGTACAAATACTCTCGAAATCCCAAGTGAACACCAATCATCTGCAATTGTTCGGGTCGATCACCAACTGGATTTTCAATGTCGCTTACGATCACCTTGCTATCCTTGATCCAATCTTGGAGAGTCGTCGATCCTTTAAAGATGAGCGTTATCTGCTTGCTACTAGGAATCCGTGTGACCATGTACATGCATTCCAATTCTATGTTGTCGTCACCAAAATAGTCTATCGATACGGAATTGATCAGTTTTAGAGCATTTTCCTTCCGGTTATGTTCACTGTCTTCAGCCTTTGACAAGCAATATTCGCCAGATTCCTCACTGCTGTCCATGTTTGTGCTTTGTGCAACGGAACGCAGAAAGTCATAGTCGGCATCTTTCAGTTCGCCTAGGAAAAACTCCTTGTTTCTCAGGAATGTTTTTATGATTGCTCCACCCAATACGGGAGTGGAAATAATGTCGAGGCCGTCGGTATCGATCCTTCCGTCTCGTGCGGCCTTTCGAACTTCTGCCAAGGCAAAGATTGCTGCGGATAAAAAGAGCAACACAATTAAATGCATATCCGCAGAAAAGTTCCGATTGAATGTGGAGAGAAAGAGTTAGGCGATATTCGACGACAATATACGAACAATTCAATTTGTATTGGGCGGTGAGGGGAAAGGTCGCAACACCACAGCGGAGCAACTAATTCAGGTGAGTCAATATGCCAGCAAAATCTCCACGAGTTCTTGACTCACACGCGGACATGAATGCCATGGAATGCACCTCTGAGAACAGATCGGGGTTTTTGAATTCGACAGAGCTGTCCGCCGTCAAGGCCTCTAGTGGGAATTTGATAATTGACGATCTCCTTTGGTTTTCCCCACCGGTCTTATAGGATTTGTTCAGGTTCATGCTGGTGTAGGTATTCTTGAAGTTTTCGAGCAGGCTTTTGCGCCTAGCGGCACCAGCAGCCGTGGCCCCGTTGGTACCACCGGCAACAGCATTGTTGAGAATTTCTTCGTACCAATGACCTTCGCTGGTAAACTTCTGGAGGTCGCCGGTGCTACTGGATCTGCGTCTCGTGACAAACGCTAGTCCCGGATACGTTCCCGAACATCGTTGAGATGTTTCAGTTGCGTTTTGGTCCGGCATTTTTAGTTTCATGCATCATTGTCGTCACGATCGGACTCAGCGAAGAATGTTGTTGTATCTTTCTCTTATCGAACGATGCCATGGGTACAGAGGGGTTATGACCCCTGTTGCTACGTACGTAGGTACCAGTACGTACCATGCAGGTGTGAGGATAAATCACTCGAGTCCTTTTTTCTCTGCTTAAAAGCTGAAAATCAATCCTTAACCCTAACGTAGTTTTAAATGCAACTCAAAATGTCTGATCATCGTCCGCATACCTACGTACTACGTACAGTATGTACCATTGAAAATCCGAGCGATCCTCCAGTTCCTTCGTACAGTAGTTCGTACGGTACGTACGTAGTACGTACCGGTACGTACCGTATTTGTCTGAGTTCATCTTTTGACTACTACTCGTACCCGTACCCTTTGGGTGTACGGTACGTCGGTAAACGGTTCGTGCACTGCGTGCGGTATGGTACAGAATTGTACTGATGGTTGTTGTGTTGACTCCACTATTGACTCCGTTGGTTTCCATCACTGAAAAACATCAATGAAAAACTCAGAATCATTTTGAACAATCGATGTTTGATCTTCCTGGCGACAACTAGCAAAGGTTTGCTGTGACAACCCTCAGGTCTGCTAATCCCACTTGTTCGAAATTTATTTTGAAATATTGTCCGATTGTTTCCAGATATAGTGCCGATTAAAAAGCTTGGACATGGTGCAGGTATCACTGAGAAGGATAAGAACGATGAAAGAAAATCACTCCCAAAATCGGCAATTCTCAAGTACTCGTACAGCCATACGAACACGTTCGGCAACGAATATTATGGTGGTAGCCGTCTCGCTTTTTCTGTTATCTCCGACTTTAAACTCGGATGTGGCTGCCTTTCGATCAAACACGATAGGCGCGTCATCCCATACGTTGTCGCAACGCATCTCTTCTATTAACACCATCAATCCTTCGACCTCGTTGTTCATGGCACCGTCATCGAACGAGAACAGCAAAAGGCGTAGTGGAAAACCAAAATCAAAGAACAAGACCAAAAAGAAACCCCCAGCGGATACATTGTTAATTCTAAAAGAACTCGAAGAGAAAATTGATTCTTACGATGGACGATTGCCAAGCAAAATGCCAGCCAACAGAGAAACCGGGGACATAAATTTGAGCGACAGTCAACACCAACAACATAGATGCGGATTTGTTGGAATCGTTGGTGCACCAAACATGGGGAAAAGCACTCTTCTTAATGCTCTGTTGAAAGAAGATCTATGCATAGCGACTCGACGTCCTCAAACGACAAGGCATGCTATCCTGGGGGTTTTGTCGTCGCCAACCAGACAGTGTTGTCTCTTGGATACTCCCGGTGTCCTACAAGGAGACGGTGCCTACAAATTGCAGGCCAACATGATGGAGGCAGTGAAGGGTGCACTCAAAGATTCCGATGTCCTCTTGGTTGTCACAGATATGTTTTCTACGCCGATTCCCAACGACGAAATTTTTCGTCGCCTATCGCTAACAAACAAACCCATACTGGTTGTCGTAAACAAAATCGATTTGGAGGGAAGAGCTCAACGACCTCTTGACACAGCGAGTGATGAAAAGAACAACGACGAAAACGAGGAAGAAGAGAATGAAAAGACCTACACGGTCGCCGAAGCCGTAGCGAAATGGAGAAATTTGTTGCCGAATGCCTTGGCAATCATTCCGATGACAGCAGCGCCAGACCCCTCTACTACCGAAAGGGCTTCGGAGTCTGATGTGGAAGAACACCCCGGGATTGTGCTTTTGAGGCAACTCTTGGTTGGAAGTGGAAAGGACGAAGAGGATGACATCCCGGCATCAGTCCGAGCCTTAGGACGTCCCGTTCCGGGGATGTTCCGAAATGGCATAAAGTGTTTGACAAATGATGACGCCAGGAACTTATTGCCTGTCGGACCTCCTCTTTACGACGATGATTTTTTGTCGGATCGATCTGTACGATTTTTTTGTTCGGAACTCATTCGCGAAGCCTTGCTGGAAAGCCGATACCTCAAGAAAGAATTGCCGTACTGCTGCGAAGTCCAAATCACAGAGTTTAAAGAACCTCGACAGGCCAAGGAGTTAACTCGCATCGAAGCAACAATCTTCGTAGAACGGGATGGACAAAAAGCGATAGTCGTGGGTAAAAACGGAAACGTAATCAAACAGGTTGGGATCATAGCGCGAGAGAAAATCGAACGATTTCTGGATGGAGAAAAGGTTTTCTTAAAACTGCAGGTCAAAGTTGACAAGGATTGGAGGAAAAAAGACGATGCACTGACAAAGTTTGGTTACAGCCGATAAATAAATCAGATAGTCAAATACCATTAGAAACTGATTAATCCCAACGGGGTGATATTTTTCTGTAATTATGTCATGAATTTGTCAAAACTTCTGTATTTTCATTGCGGCGAACACATTCAATGCTGTTTTCCACATCACTTGGATCGCCAACAAGGGATCTATCAGATATATAACCTCCTCCACTATTTGCAGGAGAGGTATGTGTCGAACTACTTGCCAGGCTTGCCAAAGGGGAAAGCGCAAGCCTAGTCCCGGCAATAGCTTTTTGAATCATCGTGATCCATTCGTCCCGTTCCGCTTTTGATTTCGTTGCAAGTTGGTACCGTTTCTTGTTTTCAACATTTGTATGAATTTGAAAAACGTTTTCTCTTTTGACGCCCGGATTTTGAATAACTTCCGTAACATCCTTCAGTGAAATTCTGTCTTTTTTTTCGCTTGTTTGATCTCGTGAAAATATGATTTCGGTAGAAGTCAATACGCACCAACGTTGGTGCCATTGTAATCCCATTCCTAATCCAAAGTGTATTTTGTTCAAGAGAAATCCATTCTTCAGCACAGTAGTGGACTGGCGTCGACGAAGCGAGGCTTTAGCACCAAGTACATCGAATGTTATCAAAACTTCATTATTGGCCTTCCCATCGTACTCGTCCTTCGTTATCTCCCAGTACTGACTCGATTCTGTTCTTGAAACTTCATCGTTCCCATATGTTTTATAGGCTTTTACTCTACATCGGCGCACATTTCCAATCAGATCGTTCCGAAAGCTCACTTCGAAAGTCCAGCTTCCGTCATAGTTCGTGTACATGATTTTGCCAGCAATACCAGATGTTGGAAACCACGCACTACCGTTGCATCGACTCGTAACTAGAACTTCTGTCCTGGGTGGTATCTCCGTTCCTGGATACAAGTGAAAACACACAGCGTTTCCGTTGGGATCATTTGCGTTAATCGATTTAATATACCTGCCGCTTTCCAATTGGACACCACTTTTTAGCCTCAGTGGCTCGTAAGATGTGTTTCTCAGTCTCAGTAAAGTGGTATGAGAAATTTCGCCGAGTTTCTTCCGCAACGATCCAAGAGAGACGGGTATTCTTTGTGCATCGATAGGGTGAACTTCCATTTTCTTATGCAAAGTTGATGACGGGAATAATTGGCCCCAAGAATGAAAATCTTTGGACATGCGAAACGATTGGTTCCCTCGCTCTTCTTCGTCTTCATTTTCTGGTTGTTTTGTTACGAGATCGGCAGTGCGTACGTCGGCTTCGTCGATCAAATGGAGTATCTTGTTAGTGCGAGATATAAGTTCCTCTGGCAAGGCGTCTAGCTCCTCCGCAGCAGTTGTCAAAAGTTGCAGAACTTCGTTGCGCATCATAGTTCTACTTGCAGATTCTTTCCGAAGAGATTCCGCCTGATGATGCAATGACTCGGTTTTAGTACATAGTTCTCTTTCCATTCGTTCTTGACGACCAAATAATTCAACCCGTTCGAGGCTCCCCAACGCAGCTGCTGTGCTACTCGATAATTCTTGTGCCGCTTTGTCAATTTTTGCATAAGGTCCTGTCGTAACTGAAATCTCGTCTTGCCAAGATCCATCATAGACACCTTCCTTTCTTCTCTCTTTTCTGTCCTCGGAAGATTTCATTAACAGAAGAACAGTTGAAGTGACTGCAACACAAGACCAAAATATGTGAATGACAAATGAGGAGTTATCGAATTCAATAAGATATGTGCTATGGATCAGAACACCAGCCGTAATAAACATAGCTATAATGCCGAACGATAGCAATTCAATCGACATTTTCCCGATTGGATCAATATATTCCACAACCTTGTCACAAAATCACAGCAGGAATAATAATGACAAAACGTCAGAGATTGAGATGATGCAATTCCGTAATGGGCTCTCGTTTCATTTCTAGGGAAGCGATTTATGGACGCGAAATGCACTCGAGTACTCACCCATTTCTCATATGCTTGGTGCACAAGATAGATTTCATGGGCACCAGTGGGCAAGTTTTTGGTCACTTGCTGTTGCCATGCTTTCTGCAAGTCCTCACTTTGCACAAATAGTTTCCGCTCCAATCGGGCCGCCGTATTGTCGTGTAGTCGACGCACCATGATTACTGCCCCCCAAAGACTGATCGAAAAGAGCATTATGCTTAATCCAAGACCTGAAACGTACAAGGTAAGCAACAGAGAAGATGTTCCGTCCGGCGGAGTTTCGACAGCTATAGTAAAGACGCACCCTAAGCAGACTGTATCACACAACATAATCATATTGAATCGGTTGTTTTGGTTACAAAGTTCGTCCCGCAACGATTCTCTGACTTCTGAGCGCCAAGCCATTTCGTACGACCGAGAATCTTGATCTCTTGCCAGCTTAATCCCTTGCCCAGCTAGTTTTTCTGCTTGATAGTAAGACGCTGTAGCCATTGCCTGTGCCTCGGAGTGATGATGAGCTGTTTGCATCATTGTCTCCCCGTGGCGAACCGAAGCCTCGGCCCAATCTGCCGTCCACAATCGTTTTGTCTGTCTCATCTGTTGTTTGAAGAGATCTCGGCTTTGGTCCATGTCCGATTTCCCCATCCCAATCCCCAAAGCCGTAGCACCTGCCGACCCCGCGGTGCCGACAGCTTTCGCAGCGCTGACAGCACAAGGTATAACCATTATCAATTGTTTATTTCCTTCACCTTGTACTTCTGGGGGTCGATTACTACGGCCATCGCGCCTCGAAAGAAAAGTAGAACAAAATAGTACTTCCTCGAAGTAGTAGAAAATAATTTTTATGATGAATAATGCACCTTTTAATTAAGATGTATTTTACCTATCATCTAGTACCACAACCTATGCTACTGATTTGTACGGTAGTACTTAAGGTACGTATGTACTGTTGTGTAATGCTTGTTCCTCGACTGTACAGTATTTCCCGCAGTGGGTGGTAATTCCCATCAGTATTACTACTACTAGTACTTGTTCTAGTTGTACCGATACTACCATTCTGAAGTCCAGATTGGCTCGCTAAGGCAGGTAGATTCTATGGTGCAAAAACTAAGTGAGTGCCAGCAAGATGATGGACGCGTACTGGTCTGAAAAGAAATTAGACTACTACTACTAGTAGTAGTAGAAGCTAATCAATGAAACCAAGAATGTGGCTGCTGGTGGTGGTGGTTGTTGTTGTTGTTGTTGTTGTTGTTTCTCAAATTTCTGGAATTTCTGAAATATGAATGGAACTCATGGATTTGTTGTGTATGTTCTTGTTGTTTTTGTAAGGAGACAAAGAGGTGTTCTTACAAACCCACCAATGGAAGTTCTAACTCTTCTTGAAACCAAAACAACAACATAAATCCAATTGCTTCTTGTGTAGTTGCTGGTCAACCAAGTTGAAACCAACACATTTTCAAGAGATTTTCCTTGGAATTTGTGAAGGTTTCTTGCATCAGCAATATTAATTGGGAATTGAGTTCAATGTATTCCCTTGTGATTTGTTTGAATTTGATGGGTTGTTTCCTCATATTCTTGTGAACATCAAAAAGTAGCTGTTGCTGCAGTGCTTTGAGAAGTTAAAGTGATTCCATTTCTCCTTGGGTCTCCTTCTTCAACAAGGACCACCTGTATCCATTCAATTTTCTCAGCATCTACATATTGAACAAATATCCATCAATGTTGACAATTTCACAAACTTGGTATCCATTTTTCAGTTTGATAGGCTTAGATGAACAGATGGTTTTGTTTGCTTTTGATTTTTCAATGTCTATGTTTCCCTTACCAGTAGTAGTAGTAGTAGTAGTAGTAGTAGTAGTAGTAGTAGTAGTAGTAGTAGTAGTAGTAGTAGTAGTAGTAGTAGTACTAGTACTAGTAGTAGTAGTAGTAGTACTAGTAGTAGTAGTAGTAGTAGTAGTAGTAGTAGTAGTAGTACTAGTACTAGTAGTACTAGTACTACTAGTACTAGTAGTAGTACTAGTACTAGTAGTAGTAGTAGTAGTAGTACTAGTAGCCATGACACCAGCTCTACCAACATACAATTTAAGCTTTGGATCTAAGCTTTTGGGATATTTGGTTCGACCACCTGCAACCATGTCAGCATCTGATGTGGCAGTTGGGAAGCAGAATTTTTGAAAATCTGCCAAGTATCTGTATGCTATTGTTTTGTGAATCTAAAGTTTTATGTCTTCGTAGGTTATGGGTGCAATGGTGTGATCTGGTAGTCTGCCATTTATATTTTTTAATGGGTAAGAAGTTCCCCCCAACATATTTGTTTTAAGTTCAAGAGATGTGTTTTTTCTCTCCAAAGATACTAGAAAGAAAATTGACAAGAGGGAGTATCCTGTCACTGGTTTGAGTTTACTGAAGTCACCTACAAATACAATGGGCAGATTGCCATGAAAATTACTATGACAGCTTGTTGCATAA
Organism: Pseudo-nitzschia multistriata; assembly: GCA_900660405.1. NCBI lineage: Eukaryota > Bacillariophyta > Bacillariophyceae > Bacillariales > Bacillariaceae > Pseudo-nitzschia > Pseudo-nitzschia multistriata. The sequence goes on from CAACVS010000096.1 coordinate 14,947, forward strand.
TAAGTTGAGATACTAACTAGTTCAATGTTTCCAACTGCTTGATGGAAGCAAATGATATCTCATCAACAATGAGCAGGCAAGTCTTGTTTAACATTAGATCTATCACAATTTAGATGGCAAGCTTTATGTGTTGTTTCCCCATTGATGATAGTAATGGATGCTGATCTGGTCATGCCTGTGACAGCCAGAGTTCTGTTGGAAAAGCTCACTCCCTATTCTTTGCAACCCATCTCACAACAATGTCAAACAGAATGAATCACTTGTCTTGATTTTCCAAACCCACAAGCCCCTGATAGAAATCAGATAGACTGCTCTTGTTTGTTGTTCATGATTGCCTCAAGATCTTGTATGCACTTGTTGTGGCAATTGCCAATCTTCCCTTGGAGTCCCTCCTTGTTTTCAATCAATCAGATGAGTGAACAGTTTTTTAAAACGGCACTGTTCTCAAGCAATATTATGAATCTAGATGTGTGGCAATTGAAGTGGAAATTAAAAGCTTACTACGAAACAATCTGTCTGTAAACTGAATCTGGGGTGCTGGATCTCCTACTAAAAGGTCATGAAAGAAACTAGCATTAGGACTGAGACTTTCATCATTAGTTCAAAAGCAGCACAAATACATCTCTCAAAGATTTTATATATTACCTTGTTCTTGTACCAGTAGGGTATTTTTGAATCATGTTTTTTGGGATACTAGTTGCAAAATGATTTCTTGACTGTCATCAATGTTTCCATCTTTGTTGTGTTTTTTCCCTCGCAAAGTTTCGACCTGCTACCTTTCTCAACTTTGATGATTTTTAGTGCATGTGTCTGCTACCAATCAATTATACTATTGCTGGAATACTTGTTTGATTACTTTGTGAAAGATTGTCCTCAGATTGGTTATCATACAATTCTTCAAATAAACATTTGCTTCTTTGGAGGAGAGACAACAATGCTTTGTGTAGTGGTAGTAGTCCATAACCTTGTTTATGTCATCACTACCAAAGTAAGGATGAGGAATGTTCTGGGTGCTTTTGTGCATGCCTGCAAGTGATTGTTAACCCTTGTTCTGGAAATAAGAGTCAGTTGTAGTACTATTTTTGACTGTGGTGCTATCATTGCGTGGGCCAAGCAAAAAAACACGATACAGTTGTACTAAATACTTGATATAAGTACATTTATATTATTGAATACTCAATAACCCCCTATAACCCCCCATATCACTGAATTTGTCTTTTTACTGGAATTTGATTCATGTGCTTATCATTGTTAAGCGTCCATTGGGGACCAAGATAGCTGTTTGAGTGAGTTGACCCTTAGCTAACTCTCTACTTGTATTTTGTATGGTGCGTGAATAACTGGCCATCTAATTACCATCTACTACTAGTAAGGACTACTTTGACGAAGCAATTTTCATGTTTTTTTAGCCAAAATTGTCGGTTGAGCACGTGTGCAAAACTATTTGGTTGCACAGATGTGGGATTTGAGAATTCAAGTACTAGTATTTAGCACGTGGATTTTGTATATATTTAGTTTTTTAGTCAAAGTAGTCATTACACACAAAAAGATAGCCCATAATCTACGGCTGTATCATAGATCTGCTGGCTAGCTCTATACAATATGTTCTGCTGGGCAATCACCTGTCAGTAATCCAGATATAATTTCAAAAGCTGGTGGTTTGTCCCCATAATACTAGTTTTGGCTTGGCATAGTACTAAGCAGTACTACTAGTAACATTGAGGAAAGTGCATTTGTAAGAAACATTTTAGCATTTCTTTTGAATCCTTCTAACTATGTTTTTCCTGGATTCTGTGGTGTTTGTAGTAACATGAGTGTCAGTTATGGTAGTACTGCCATCAAGTAGACAAGCAAAGTCCTCAAGGTTGTAGGTTCCTAGAAGTCTTCCAGAATTGCTATCTGCTGCCTTGATAGGAATGTCACTGTCACAAAGTTTTGCTACAACATAGTACCAACTAGTGCTACAGTTCTCAAACAACACAAGTATCAATTTCGCCACACCTCATGCTCTCTGAGTTCCTGCCAGAGTGACAGTATCCATATTCTCCAGCACTGTTCTCATGGCAGTTGACTTTCCTTGCTTTGGAATACTATCTTATCTTTGAGGAAGGCAATGACAACTATTGGATTCCTATCTATTTCCACTGAAACCTTGGCCAGCTGTGTTGCAGAATGGTTTTACACCTGCTGCTGTGTTACTCCAGTATTAGTATCAGAATTGAAGGTTTACAGCAAAAACCAAGGCCATCACTTCTTGCTACCAATAGCATTGTGTGCAAGTGTTTGAAGTTCCCCTGTAAAATCCCTCTCTTTCTGTTGTACTAGTTGCCGCCCCTCAGTGCAGCTAGGAGCATTCTTCTCCCTGGTCCAAAGAGGCTCTGGTTCTGGTCATATAGTGCCTCTTCTTGTTCAAGAGATTAAATATGATATCAAGTTTTTTTATTGTACTAGTAGGGCCATCCTGATAGTAATAAAATCAGATGAATTTCAGTAGAAAAGCATCTGGTCAGCAGCTAATGGACACATATTTTGAATACAGACTTCTTGCAATTGAGCTGTTTCTGACCAGTAATACAAGAATGGATGGGTTGTAGACATATGTATCAGCACTGTGCTGCTAGTTTGAACCTGATAGGTGAGAAAGTTCACATCTTTACCTCCAACTGCACTGACACATGACATGATAATACCATGTCTGATGATGGTGTTGATTAAAAGATGGAGCAGTTAAAAAAATCTTGATGTTATGTTTAAGCTTGTAAGCTAAAAGAGGTGCTATGTTGGCCAAGTTGACTCAGCCTTTCAAGTTTACATAATAGACTGTCTGTCAGAAGTTCCTAGGAAAATTCAGCAGGGCCATCAATTGTTGTTTTATTCAACATACAGGAAACATCTCTGCAGCAGGTGTCTGAGTGGTGAGTTAGGAGAGGCTAAGCTAAGTACCCAAGGTTGAAAAACAGACTTGTTCTGGACAAGGAGGATGTAGACCAAAGAAAGAACATTCTTAAGTTTGATGATGCTTATGTTGTACAACTTCCAATGTATTGATCATAGTGCTAGTCACAACCAGATCCTAAAGATGTTCAAAGTGGATAGAAAGACTGTAGTATCCTTTACATATGAGGAGAATATTATTGTGGATGCTGCCGGAGGTGATGAAATGACAGTGGGTGTTAGTCAAAACCAGATTCTTGAGATGTTCAAAGTGGATAGAAAGACTGTATTCTTTGGCCATGGGGATAAAATCATTGCAGATGCTATAGAGGTGATGAAGTGACAGTGGGTGTCGATCACAACCAGATTCTTGAGATGTTCAAAGTGGGTACAAAGACTATTCTTTGGGCATGAGGAGACTACCATTGCAGATGCTGCTGGGGGTGATGAAGTGATAGTGGGTGAGAGGAGAGTGGGCATATCAAGGGTCTATCAGATGGAATATTGACAAGATGGAATGGGTTGGTTCTTGTTGTTGACTACTACTTGGAATCCCGTAACTATTGTGGTTGATTTTTGTTGTTGTTGGATTCTTGAGTCAGTGAGAATTGGCAAAGTGACATGAAGGGGTGGTTGGAACGTCTTTTCAGTCAATCAATAATTGTGAGTAATGAGCAGAGCAATGGATAAGAAAGACGACAGTATTGTTTTCATTATTGCATAGTGTTGGGGCTAAAAAAAAGAAAATCAAATTGCACATTTTTAATGTAGTTTACTTGTACATGTACTATAGTATCCATCAATATCATTAAGACCCCCCAAACTCCCCCATATAACTATATTTCTCTCTTTAATGTCGTTCAATTTTTGTGCCTAACATTCCTAAGTGTGTGTTGGGGACCAAGATATGGCTGTTAGAGTGAGTTGACCCTAAGTTAATTTTCTATGTGTTTTTCTGCTGTGCACGGATTTTGGGCTATAAATTTACTGTGTAATGACTTGTAGGATTAAAAATTTGGACTTGTAGTAGCATATGTTGAAGCAAAACCCAGCAGTTGGAGCACATGAATGTGACACTTCTATTTGTGAGATTAAAAAAGCAGCATGTGCCTGTCTGGTATAAACTGTAGTACAAGTCAGTTTTAAGTCAAACTAGTCATTACACGCAGCATAATAAGGGCCCAAAATCCATGAAAGTGTTGTAGATATATACCAACTCTAGTATAAGATAACACATTAATCCTTCTAAGAATGGATCACGCTGCTTTCAGTAGGACTAATATTACAATTTGTTGTTGCACACATATGAATCAAGTAGTACATGCAGCAATTTCCCCCCTTCCTACTATGAATTGGGCACTACTTTGGCTTTGCCCCATCTGTTTCAACTTTGCCTGATCCATGTTTGTTCTAGTGAGTATAACAACAAGCCCTCAGTGCTGTTGAAGCAATTGAAAATAACCTTCCTAGCACTTTCTTTCTGTCTGTTTTTCTTCTTTCCCTCCTTGCTTTTCCAGTGTCTTCTACAAGACTTAACTTTTTCTCATCATGTGTTGCCAAATGTTGCCACTCACAAATGCACAGTCAAAAGAAAGGGAAGAAAATATTCCCTTTTTTAGTAGGATTTGTAGTACTGGAGTCTGCAGAGATTTAAGAAGAGAGTAAAGTGATTCACTTCAGAAAAACAAAGAAAATTGAATATCAGGGGGAGAGGCGTTTTTTGAAGATGTTGGATACTGCTACTAGTAGGATGGGTCCCTGGTGAACAAACCTTAATTTTTAGGCCTGCTTCATATTTGTCTTCCAGACTACAGCAGGGCTCCTACCTATTACTAAGGTCAGCCATGTTTTCACCTACTATCAGGTACTGAGCATATATTTTGGATTATCAGTCCAAATAGAACCTGTCCATTTATGAAGGTCAGAGGGAGGACCCTCTGTACAATCTCAGCATTGTTGCTGCAGGTTATAACACTGTTGTTACAGCAATTGTATCATTGCCTGGGCAATGGTTGCTAGGACAATGTGGTGTATAGCAGCTTTTTGATTCTTCAGTGAAGAATCTCTGCTCTGATGCTTCTTGCTCAGGCTCCACAGGATGAGGTGAAGAAGGAACCACACCAAGAAAGGAAGGCTTAGCCTGATGTCTTATCCTCATCAAGGGAGTAAGACATCTAGCCTGCTATGGTTTCCCCTGTCCTCATAGGTTCTGTCTCACCATCATAACCACACCTTCTGATGTCAATACTCCTCAATATTTTGGTAGCTCTCCTTTCTGTTAGTACCTTTTCAACTCATTGTGTTAGTCCATTTTCTGGTTCAACTGATTACATGTGGGTTTTGTATTTTTTTAGCTCCTGGTGCTGCTTGTTTGATACCAAATCAGCAAAACTACACCCATGATGTACATGTACTAAAAAGACCAAAATGTTATTGCAAAATATATCATTAATACTAATATTGTTCATACAGGCATTCATTTTTCAACATCAGACCAAGTTTTCTAGTATGGCAAAATAGAAAAATGCAAAAGAACTATCCTTGCTCATTGCGACAGGAAGGAACATCAGTCCCTAACTGAATGCACTGAAGTACTCTTACTACTGGTACTAGTAGCTCTCTGTCATGCAAGATAGGATTTTTTTCTTTGGTTCCAGGTCAAACTCCTACAACAGAGGACTAGTGCCATTGATAACACCAAAATGTGTCAAGTAGTAGTGATACTATGTGAGTGATTAGAAACATTAATTGATATGAATGTAATATTCTAGTAGTTCTACGATGTGTCTTGTTGATACTATCATTCTTAATTCTGGAATTAGTACTAAGTATACCTAACATTTAAACTCCCATTCTCCTGCTGGATTAATGCCTACTACAAGCAATATTATCAGAATATTGATGATTGTAGTAGTACTAGTAGTAGCAGCATGAATTTTTTCTTAAAAAAAGAGTAAATCTACACATCAAATCAGTCTACTAGAATAATCTGTCACTGCTTGGTCCATATCCAAATATTGATAATGATGTCCTCAGAGCAAACAGCCAGGTGGTCAATACTACAACATTTTGTTCTAGAAATTCCTTTCTTACTCATAGCAGTGATGTGGTGGTGAAGGCACCTGACTTGTACTAAGTTCCAGTAGTACTAGTAGTACAAATAAGTTTATCAAATAACATCAAGCATGTACTAAATGATATTTCAAAATGATATAATATGGTAGCACTGGTTCTTGGTTTCAAGCTTTAATTGCTTCCAGCACATATTTATTTCAGTTTAAAACTAAGATCATGAAAAGTTTGTGTGAAAAGCTAATATATTCTAGATCCTGCAAAAAATTGACCAAATCATTTGATTTATCATTACATACTTCATGTGCTGCATCATAAATTATTTTCTAAGAGAAAGGAAAGTGAGGGCTACTACTACTAGTATGGCTTACTGAAGAATAAAAATTTTACAGTTTTATCCAAACCATTTTTCCCACAAATTTTGAACATCATTTTGTATCAGCATGTTGGATTTTCTCTCTTTTATCTTAGGAAGATCCAAATGTTGTTTACTCTGCACATTCAGGCCACACCTCTTCCATCAGCATGGTGACCTTCTATACTAGCTAGTAGTAGTAACAGGGTGGGTTTCAAAACCACCAGTCAAATAGTAGTAGTAGCTGATTCTGTAGGAGAGTAGAGCAGCTTTGCAAATATATTTGATGTATCCAGTTGAATAATTCTTGACTGTTACTATTACTAGTAGTACTAATAGTAGGATTGGACTACTACTAGTAGTAGTACCTCCTCATACTACTGTCCTCATTGAGGTTTTTCCAGTACTAGTACTAGGGACAGGACTAGTACTACTAGTAGTACTACTGGTAGTAGTAATACTGTCCTGCTTATTTCTTTGGAACTGGTGACTGAGCAAAATCAGATGCAGGACCAATTGGTGGTGGTACTACTACTACTATCTCCACATCTAATGAAGTGGTGGTACTACTACTAGTAGTAGTAGATACTAGTACTAGTACTACTAGTACTACTTGTTGTTGTTGTTGTTGTTGCACTCCACTCAGTCCTACTACTAGTAGTGGTAGTATTTCATATTTCTTGCATTTACAACAACAATTAGCAGTAAAAATACTACTACTACTACTAAAAGCTTCATGATATCAGCCATGGAAATTTTCAGCCCATCCTCATGGACCCCTTCTTGGAATTACCAAGTCTAATAGGTACTCGTACCAGTAAGTTGTACTGTAAATTCAGACATGTGAGGGACATGAGAAAGTCACAAGTCACAAAGCAGGTTAAAAGAAAGGTTTACAAGCAGGGGTCATAAATTTAGAGGGGTGCACATCGAATTTTTTGTGCATGGCGAAGTGTGAGTGAAAAAATTGAAACTCATATTCCACATGTGGTCAAAATTTCCAAAAAGTCACCCAAGGTACAATTACTAGTACTACTGTCTACTGTTACTAGTACTAGTATTACTACTGTTACTAGTACTACTGTTACTAGTATTACTGTTACTAGTACTACTGTTACTAGTACTACTGTTACTACTACTGTTACTACTACTGTTACTACTACTGTTACTACTACTGTTACTACTACTGTTACTACTACTGTTACTACTACTGTTACTACTACTGTTATTACTACTGTTACAACTGGTAATAAGGTGAAACTGATCATACTAGTAGAAGTAGTAGTAGCTAGTACTAGTACTACAACTACTATTACAACTAGTAGTACTAGCACCAGTAGTACTAGTATGATGGAAATGATGTTCATTTTTCAATAGTAAAATAGTACCACAAATATCAATTTAATATCCAACAAAATGGTATATTCAGAATCATCATTAAAAACTGGTGTAGACTGGCTACTCAACAATTGAATTAGTAGTAGAAGTAGTATTTTTGATAAAGCTGTAACTGCTTAAAGGTTGGATAGTTTTACTAGTATTATCCAGTAAAAATGAGGATTAAAAAATTCCTTGCGTGACTTCTTGGAAATTTGGACCACACGTGGAATATGAGTTTCGACGCGATGCGCATGCAGCGCACGCACCACTCTAAATTATGAACCCTGGTTACAAGTACATACGATACTAATAGTCTCTACATACGTACGTACCGTAGAGTACGAGGACTAATTCCTCTTGCAGATGATAGAATGCAATGATATCGTAAAGGGTTCGTACCTACCGGTACTAAAAATATGGTTGACGACGTATTTATTTTTTCGACTCCGTTTATTTTCGTTTTTAGTGTTCTTCGCATCCGAAATTTCAGGGACTACGTACTGTACTTCGGACTCGCGCGAGCACCAAACACAAACTCAAGTGTAAGACATTTTTTTCGCCGCCCGACCTCCAGAAAATAATATCCTGGGGTGCCCAGATTTTTGCCAACAGGCCGTTGGACACATTTAAAATCCACCCTAGTGTTACAACCGGTGGTGTAGTAAACCGAGACGACGGCCGTGGGTTGGCAGGGGTAGAGGGAGCACATACAGCGTGACAACAGGTTGATTTACCCTCAATCAGCAAACCGAAAAGTCATGCCTACAAACCTCCCGCCCTATTCGACACTCCAGGGAGACCCAAAGGTAAGGAATTTCGAGGAACCATCGTTTTTTCGCGTTTTGCTGCATCACAGCTCAAACCTGCGAGGCCCGCGGAAGCTTGCATACGAATCAGTTGCCCCAGTAGCATCACGCAACAGAACCAAACCTTTCCAGTGTCATAGAAAATAGTATCGTATTGTTGTGGATGTGTTGGGCCTCGAAAATCGATGATTTTTTCGAAGACGAGAAAAAACAGCCATGGTCGTCCTGAGTTTTTTAGGCCCATTGGAACTCTTTTTCCCCATTTCCTTCTGTATTTCCCCCAATTGCAAAATTCTTTTGTGATATTTCTACACGTCATCTTGTACTGCGTCGTACAGAATTGATTGGGGGAAGTTGTTTCCACGAAGTACAGCTTCGTTACCGTGCGGATCTTTTTTATTGGGTCCTACCCACTGCGTATCTTTCATCTGATTGGGCACTGGATTCTGCACCTCCGACTATTTTTCCGCGCTGGAATTCACCATCGATGACGGATGAGTGCACTGAACCAATAAAATCTATTTGCATTCCAATCTGTTTTTGTGTTGCCCGGCTTTCTATCGAAAATGATGCTCTCCTGCTAGTGTACAACCTGGCTTCAACATTTGAAAAGACAGCTTACCGTACGAATTGGCAATTCGCTCTGTTGTCAACAAATGTGAAATACATGCAAGGATATCGGACTGGGAAAGAGACAGAGGCCGTTTTGTAGGAGTCACAAGCACCGCGAAGAATCACGAGAAAAGTGGCACAAACAATATTCACTCACATGATAATACTTGCAATCTTTTTCACATGTCCCGCAATCTTTATTTCAATTGACCTCTCTAAAAGGAACCACGAATAACTTGTGGACAGCAACAGATAATGTTTCCCCATTCGAAGTCTTTTGGGGTAAGAAACAACCTTGAAAATATTCTTCGCAGTCCTAACATATCTCAAGGGTAGAAATGAGTTCGATTTTCCTAATTTTTCCTCACTTGGTTGCGTTTTGTCTTTGTAGAATGTGTTGACGTTCACTCCACCGGGTTTCAAACAGACATTGAACGTCAAGTTTCCGGACTCTCGATTGCCCGTGTGCCGTTCTTGTAAGAAGAATTTTAAAACAAAAGATAATTGCAGAGTGCGGAATCAACATACCCGTCCACCATGGACTACCGCGTACATTTGCATGACAATAGATGAGTCGTGCACCGACGAAAGTGGCAAATACGTCGATAAGCCATTTGTTGTTCGAATGGTGCAATGTCGACCCTTTTGCGGAATAGAAGATTTTCCACCCAAGTCCAAGGTTCCTGTGTGTTCCACATGTAAAAAAACAAACCGAACGAGATCATTCTGTAGAGACCGACACAAACACCGGAAACTACCTTGGTGCACTGTTTACGTTATGTTGAGCACACAGGAATCTGCAGATCCTTCGACGGTGTCTGCCGCCCCGAGTACAAAATTTGAGGGGCCTAGAGACGAAAATACCATGAGAAAGACGAACACTCTGGACTCGTCAACGGCAGCCATTCAGAACTGTGAAAATATTTCCGTCGAACAAAATACAGAAGTTGGAAAAACCAAGGATAGTGGGAGTGACTTTGATATCAATGACATCCCTGAAAGCAGGACCATGCTCATTCAGATTAATGACGAATCAATCGTGATGAACTGGCTAAAACGTTTGCCAGAAGATGAGAGTTCTTCAAGAGGTGTTTGGGCGCCCCAGCCTCAGGTTGCTACGCAAGAGCAAAAATGTTCATTGGCAGGCACAGCAATTATTCAGGGCGCTCAAGGTCCTAACTTACCTCATGCTCCCGTTGCACCTTCCACTGTACGAATACCGAAGAGAGAAGCAGATTCATTGTTTCTCCATCCTCCAACGGCGTCTTCGCTCGATTCATACAACCGTCACTCTGTAGGTCCAGCCAACCTTGCTGATGGTCAATCAATATCAACATACCACGGTACAAGAAAAAGAAACGAGCCATCGCATCATCCGTATCCCTATAATCCATTGACACCATTACACAAGGATACAGCAGTGCCACCTCAATATACCAGTCATTTATGGCCTTACCCCAATACTGCAATACCTTCTCATTCTGCATCACACCCACATCCATACGTCACAGTACCGGAGAGCCCGATTTCTCCCGCACCGGACATTGCCTCACCAGGAGCTACGAGCAGAGGATCTCCGCGATCCCCCACGGTAACAGCTGGAGAAGCAGCTGCGATGCGTCGGAAAAAACCTCGTCGCGAGTTTGAACCGGATGGCAAGCATGAGTCACAACGTCTGGATCTCAGTCCGTCACCGCCAGTTTCAACCGTACCTCAACTGCAGCGCCCACTTGGAAGTTACAGTCAGGTTCCGATCGCATCCGGACACCCGCCTGCTGGACCACCACCAATGCATCCTTCACAACATCACTCAAGTCAGGTACAGTCGGAACAACAACCGTGGATGGCTTATCATCCAATGTACCAGCCGCAGCTGCAACCGATGGGTATTCAATATTACAACGACCCAACAAACATGGCTCTCCGTACTCCTGAAAATAATTCCCGGAGCTTGCAACATAACGATGAGTCACCAAACAATGTGACAATGACCCCAGGCCCAGGAGATGGAGGCGGGGACCACGACTCAGACGATAACGATTTCAATCGACGGTCCTTACATTGACAAATGAAAAGCCATATATTGGCGGCATTACGAAGCACGCACCAAATGAGAATGGCATCAAGTCCGATCGCAATCAGCACAGATGATGTTATGTTCTAATGCTGACTGATGCGAAGTGCGTTAGATCAAAACATAATCCATCCGATGAATCCCACGAGGCAGTTTTAGCAACGAGGAAAACAAAAAATTGGTAAATTCACACTGAATTTCATTAATTTCTAGGGGGGGAAAGTATCCGATTGATAGACAGCTAATCATGAACCAAGATGCTACAAGGATTACCACGGATAAATTACACGAACCATAAAATAATAATAGATACAAATGCAGGATTTTTAAAACTATGCTACATAATGTTTTGTAGAAAAGAGAAATATGAATTTGTGTCACGTACTCCAACGAGCTTGTTTCTGTTCATTCGTGATAATACCGTCTGAAGGTACAGATCGAGTGAATCTAAATTGGGCATCTGTCAGTTCAGATGATCAAATTTAGAAAATTTAGAACAGGAATGATGCATTATTTCAATGTATGGGTATATTTAGTCGAGATTGATTGGTTCTAATTTCATGGGTCATTCCCGTTAATCTAGATGGTCTACTTTTTGACATGCGGACAGACGGAATATAGACCATCTAGTCCAAATTTTTAGACTTTCTGTCAACGCTCGATTCACCCTTGACAGAAAGTCTAAATCTAGACTGGAATCCAAGAATAAAAATCTGTTGTAAGACTCAACTGGAAATGCCTGCCAAATTTAAGACTGGTGAATATTTTTTTAGCTAGTAATAGAACATTGTGCCTGTCTCTTAGAGGCGACAAGAAGGCACCGGCGCCATCATAAAAAGACAACAAAAATGTTCCGTCTCTTAGTCACAGCTACTCTATATCTTAGATCAAAACAAAGAGAGGCGCAACTACTGGAGGTCTTCTTGTCTCAAAGACGCCTTGAGACAAGGAGGGGGGGGGGGGGGGGGCGGCATCCCTCTCACAATACTATTCACAAACATGACTACTGGTCCATATACTACTAATCCCAGCACTTGTAACATGGACAGCTTGCCTCCACCAGTCCCTTCTCAAGGAGGGCAACCAAAAGTAGAAGGGTTGGAGAATAAGGTCAGTACTACAAACTACTTGGAAGACCTCATTGATGACTCTCATCAAGGAGATCATCCCCATTGGTAAGGGTGACTGGTTTGTGGTGGTTCAAAGACATTGACAAAGCTATCCCTATGGTAGAACAAAGGATTCCATTAAAATCAAGTTTAATCAATTGAGGAGACAGAAGGCACTTACTGGGAACCCATTGACCCTGAGTCGGTCCAGCTTGCAAGAGAGGCCCACTGTTTGATTGGAATAAAGGCAAATATTGGAACTGGAGAGGAAACCTTTAATCCAGTGCTGAAAGGTCACATCAATGATGAGGGTGTGGAGGTCTTGTAGAGGATCAAGCAACACAGTGTCAATGTTGGACACAACCACATTGGTTGACATTGATGAACAACCCATTGTCATGGAATCTGAAATGGTTCCTTTATGACTACTACTAGTAGAAAGAGTTGGGGTGTGCAATCATAAAAAAGATCAGAATAGATTTTTGACTGGAATAGTCCATAAAAATGGGGAGTCTGAGGAAAAAAATACTACTTCTTAGTAAAATCAGGTATGAAGTTTTTTTAATGTAGTAGTAGACTGTAGCACAAAATGAATGGCTGTTTTTAGGACTAGTATATGTTTTTACCAAGAAATACAGATTGCCAATAGATGCTGTTTCTTTGAAAAATACAAGTAGTAACAGCAGTTTAGTTGGTGATACCGTAGCCCCATGGCTTGCGTAATAAGATGAAGGTTCGACTTCCACTTGAAAGACTTAATCCAGATGCAATTTTTTCCTTCCGTCTGTCTATCAAATCTAGTACCGTATGGTACGTACGAAGTCAACTACGCAAGGGAGAAAATGCAACTGGGAGAAATTGCAACGTTTCTACCAAAAACTACGTATTTAACAAGTAAGGGACTAAATTTGTACTTTAATGCAAATTAGTACTACTACTAGTACTACTACTGATACTACTAGGACCTCCTACTTATACCAGTAGTTTCAGCATAAAAATTGTATAACCCATCTACCCACTGAACCCAACATGTTCATTAGGATGCAAGGATGTTAAGATAAATTCTACCAAAAACTAGGTCTTGATCTGATCTTTAGTTGCTATTTTACACTACAATTACATTTGCTCTGTAGATTGGGCAGTTTATTGCATGCATTTAACACGTAAGGGACTAAATTTGTACTTAAATGCAAATTTGAATTTTCTCCCTTGCGTAGTCAATTTAGCATAGATTAATTGATTGTCGGGAATGACCAAAATGCCATTTTACCTAAACGTACTAAATTAGTTCTCTTTCGTGATTTTTCAGATGCTAAAAAATGATTTGCCAATACAGTATCTCGGAGCAGAAAAATTACGTACCGGTACCGGTACCATAATGCAGCAATAGCACTACCCCTAGGTACACCGACGTACCATAACGTTCTCGTATCAAAGAGTACCGATAGGGTCATTATTGTTACTGATTGTTTGCTTTGGTACGAACTTCATGAAAATCAACGCGAACGCAACACTCGTCGTCTATCATATTATCTTCTTGGACCCGAGCACTGGACAACAAACTAAAGTCACTCTGAAGCCCTAACAAACAAAGACAAAGCATTACACAAACGAAAACAAACAGCCCAGTAGAATGCTGACGAAGTTTGAATCGAAATCGGCTCGCGTCAAGGGTTTGGCCTTCCACCCAGTACGCCCCTGGGTGTGCGCCTCCTTGCACAATGGTGTCATCCAGCTGTGCGTATTCGATAAGATATCACTGCGTTCGATTGTCCTTTTGCTTCTTTTTTTTCAACAGTTTCCTACTACTTGTCGCTGGCTGCACAAGGACTGATACCACCTGTGTTTCTCGTAACTGCGGGATTTGACCCGGGTCATTGCTGGTTGCTTCTGTTTCTTTCGCTCCGGGTATAGCCTCGTGATAACGTTTTTACTCACTCATATTTGTTTTCTGATCCATATGATTATCAATTGGACAACAAATTACAATACCACACAACTCCAGTTGGGATTATCGAGTTGGGACCGTCATCGATCGATTCGAAGAGCACGATGGACCTGTTCGAGGAGTTGATTTCCACAAAACTGATTCTCTGATTGTTAGTGGAGGTGATGATTACAAAATTAAGGTATGGGATTACAAATTGCGTCGATGCCTCTTCACGTTGCTCGGTCATCTTGATTACATCCGTACGGTTGAATTCCACCCAGATCCGGCCAAGTTTCCCTGGATCTTGTCCGCCAGTGATGATCAAACATTGCGGTTGTGGGATTTCCAGAAACGTAGTTGTTTGAGCGTCCTAACAGGACACAACCACTATGTAATGTGTGCGGCATTCCATCCCTCGGAAGATTTGATTGTTTCGGCTTCCTTGGATCAAACCGTCAGAGTTTGGGACACTACTGGACTCCGAAAGAAACAAACGGGACAAGACGTTATGGATCCCATGCGTGGACCACAGGTCTCAGCTACGACAAACGCTGCCATGAATGTTCAGGCCGAACTTTTTGGAACGAATGACGTCGTTGTCAAGTATGTCTTGGAGGGACACGATCGTGGCGTAAACTGGGCGTGTTTCCATCCCACTCTGCCGTTGTTGGCAAGTGCCGCCGATGACCGCCAGGTGAAGTTGTGGCGAATGTCGGAAACCAAAGCTTGGGAAGTCGATACCCTTCGCGGACACGCTAACAACGTGAGCAGTTGTTTGTTCCACCCCAAACATGATTTGATTGTTTCAAATAGTGAGGATAGAAGCATTCGTGTCTGGGATGTTTCAAAGCGTGTTGGCGTCCAAACGTTTCGACGAGAAGGCGATCGATTTTGGATCTTGGCCGCTCATTCCAACCAGAATCTTTTAGCGGCCGGGCACGATTCCGGAATGATTGTCTTCAAGCTCGAGAGAGAGCGTCCTGCCATGTGCTACAATGCTCCTCGTTCGAAGCTGTACTACGTTCGAGGCCGGGAACTCTTCGCTCGTGATTACAGCCGAGGAGATGGCTCTGGAAATGATATCCCTATTGCTTCCCTTCGAAGAGTTGGACAACAGGCCCAAACGGATGGAATTGGGTCGGCTCCCCGAACCTTGGTGTACAATGCACACAACCCTAGCGAGGGCAACGTTTTGGTATGCAGCGATATCGATGGCGGTAGCTACGAACTTCTTACATTTAATGGGGCGAATGTAACCGATGGAAAGCGAGGCGCGTGCTTGGGTCCTGCTGTCTTTTTGGGACGCAACCGATTCGCAGTGCTCGACAGACACCAACGCCAAATCATCGTAAAGAATCTTGACAACGAAACAACTAAGCGCGTGCAACCTCCGGTTGCTAATGTGGACGCTCTATTGGACGGAGGAGCCTCCGGACGTGTCTTGTTGCGCGCTGACGACCGCGCCATTCTTTTTGAAGTACAATCCAGACGCATCCTCGGGGAGCTCACTGCACCGAAAATCAAGTCGGTCGTATGGAGTCCCGATGGATCGAAGGTCGCTATTGTCTGCAAGTACGGAGTCGTCATTGCCGATCGGCAACTCGAACAGCTCTGCAGTGTTTCCGACAACGTCCGTATCAAGAGCGGTGCTTGGGACTGCTCCCCATCGTCGGATGGCACCGCATCGAACTTGTTCGTTTACACTACCCTTAACCACATCAAGTATTGCTTGCCATCGGGAGATAGTGGAACGATCCGAACACTGGAAACCCCAATTTATGCCGTGCGTGTCGTAAAGGACCAACTTCATTGTTTGGACCGTGAAGCGCGGGCTAGAGTTATCGCTATCGATACCACAGAAGCACGATTCAAGCTTGCTTTGGCCAACAAGAAGTACGGCCGTGTCATGCACATGGTGAACCATTCTCGTCTATGTGGTCGTGCCATTGTTGCGTATTTGCAACAGAGAGGGTTCCCCGAAGTTGCTTTGCATTTCGTCCGCGAACCCAAGACTAGATTCAAGCTTGCCTTGGCGTGCGGAGATATCGAAGCTGCAATGGAGTCTGCATTCGCACTGGAAAATCAGACTCAACAAAACTCAGAGATCGAAGGAGGCTCCTCAACTGATGAAACACGAGAAATCTGGAGTGAACTGGGTGCTGAGGCACTGCGCCAAGGAAACTATGAAATGGTTGAAATGTCCTATCAACGCACAAAAGATTTTGATCGACTCTCATTTTTGTATCTTATGACTGGTGATACAGAAAAACTCCGCAAGATGTTGAAGATTTCCAACATGAGAGGGGATATTATGGGACGATACCACAATGCTTTGTTCTTGGGTGACGCTGCTGAGCGTTTGGCCGTTTTGGAGGCAAGTGGAAATCTTCCCTTGGCTTTCATGTGTGCGAAGCTTCATGGATTAGTTGAAGATGCCGACCGAATCAAAGTTGCAATCGAGACAAATGAAGGAGAAGAAAAAATGCAGACAGTTCTCGAGCAAACCTTGGCAATTGAGACACAGAATGATCGAAGTGGTGGCCGCTTGTTGCAACCTCCAACTCCGATATTCCGAGATAACAATTGGCCGACACTCGAAGTTCAGAAGTCAACATTGGCGGATCTAACTGCTGCTGTTCCCGAGGAAGAGGAAGTCGAAACTCAGGCGGCACTAAACGCACCTGTTTCCGAATTAGCTGATGACTGGCAAGATGCAGTTGACGATTCCGATCTTGCCGCTGATCTTGCAGCGGCAGATGACGACTTCGGTGACGACGACTGGGGTGACGATGATGGCCTTGATGATCTTGGTGATTTCGGGAATGATGAAGATCTTGACGTGGATGGTGATGACTTCGACAATATTGCCGATGATTCTGGATTTCAACTGCCTCCTTCAGGACGCCCGCCTGCTGCTTGCTGGGTGGCAAACTCGTCGCATGCAGCGGATCACGTTGCCGCTGGTGGAATGTCATCTGCGATGCAGTTGTTGAACCGTCAAATTGCAGCCTCGGAATTTTCTGTCTTGCAGCAGAACATGATGGGTTGTTATGCTGGTTCTATGATGAGTGTTCCTGGAATTGCTGGAAGTGGAAGTATGGCTTTGCCTTTGATGCGTAACGATAGTGATGGACATCCCGGAAACGCATCTTTACCTCGAACCTATATTACACCAAAGAATTTGGTCGATGGCGTGAAGAGTGGATACCGCTTTTTCCAGGGAGGTAAATTCAACGATTCGAAGGCATCCTTTATGGCTGTTTTGACGCAAATTCCTTTGGTTGTGACAAACAATCCGAAAGAACAGGCGCAAATAAAGCATATGGTGAACGTCTGTCGCGAATACATCACCGGAATCCGTATCAAAGGAGCCATGGCGGAAGCCGGAAAAGATCCTGTTCGAGCGACCGAGCTTTCTGCTTACTTCACTCACTGTGAACTTATTCCCGCTCACATGGTATTGGCTTTGCGATCCGCTATGGGAACCGCGTTCAAGCACAAGAACTATATTCTTGCAGCGAGCTGTGCTCGTCGATTGCTAGAATTGCCCGAAATGAGCAGCGAACGCAATGCCGATCTGAAGAACAAGGCCATGAAGGTACGACAAAAGTCAGAACAAATTGCACGCAACGAACACGAACTGAACTACGACGAAACCAAGTCGTTCAAGATCGACTGTGCTACCTTGGTGCCGATCTACTCGGGCGCATCGTACAAATCGTGCTCTTATTGCGGATCGCAATACGCTGGTGACGATATGGTAAACAAGCTGTGCTCTACATGCGGTCTTAGCCAGGTCGGTATCAAGACTTTAGGATTGGTTACTGGTTAAGAGTAAAAGGATGAATGAGGTGGCGTGGGATTGAATGAATTTATTCCAAGTAGATTGTGCGTATTTTGCTCTCGAGCTCTGAACTAATATCAAACGATGATAAGATATATTTGATACAAAATATCTTCCGTAGAATTGATTTACGGCATCATGTCCAGCGAGAGGGGGGTAATTCAAGTATCTACGTATTTCTACGCAAGAGGGCGTTCGTCTAATGACGTTTCGAGTTTAGTTTCGTGTACGGTTACAACTGTGATTTCATTCGTTTGTTTGTTCGATTCATTCGTCTAGGAATATGACATAACAAGATCCCGAGGATGTGACGCTCCATGTGCTGAAGTATGCTTTAAATTTACGTCTACAAGCGCAAGTCTATTTTGAAAGATTGCCATCTGAGACAAACGAAGCGCATTTGTTTTCTTCGAACTATTTTCACACCGTGGGCGCCTGTGTTGGATCAACCTGGTGCAACCTCGTGGAACCCATCATTTCTTCGGGAAGTTCGGCGGGTGTTTTCCCCTCGATCACGAATCCAATGTCGACGGCCTTCAGGGAGCTCAGGTATCGCCGCGTTACGTTTACGGTTTTCTTGGCAATGGCCGTTCCGCTCGAAATATCCAGGTCACAGATTTGTAGACAGTGCAAAGATTGATTTTGTTGCGGGATGTACTTGTAGCTGACGTCCAATCGTTTGCCGATCAATGCTGGTTTACCGGTCACCAGGTTTCGAACTAGAAACGGCCCCTCTGGAACAATCGCGATGAGTTTGAGACGTTCGTTCTTGAATTCGGCATCGTCCGATGCCATCCACCTCGCCAGGGCTATTTCTGCCTTTGTAAAACCCTCTATGCTCAACTCCCTCTTTTCTTGTTTCGTCATGTCCATCTTCATGAAGGGCACGAATTTAGCGGGCACTTCATAATATTGAATCAACACCCCCCAAGGAAACAAAAACCGAAACACATACGTTGGCTTCTTTCGTAGATTGCCACCCAATCCGGCCTTGAGTATGGTGGGTGAACTTTTTGAGTGGTCGTTCGTCAAAAACAAATCGCATCCTCTGGCCTGCAAAATATACTTCTTGCTCGGAACCTTGGTTTTGTCTCCGTTCATGTATCCTGGGCCACGGACCGAAAACATGGAATTGGGAGTCTCGGACCAACAATTTTGGTTCCTGGTTTCTGTGCACGGGAATCTGTACAGTGTCGGTAGAGCCTTCACTCGCTCCGAAAGTTCCTCCCCTGCTTTGTCGTCGCGGCCCGAGGCTTCTTCTATTTCGTCTCCCGCGTCGTCGAAAGGATCGGAATTCGACCTCTGCAGGTGGGAAGCGCTCCCGGTGCTCAGTTTCCCGGACTTCTCGCTTTCGTTGGATTTCGAATAGGTGATCCCATCGGCGAGATCCCAGCTCCCGCCGCTCTGGAGGGCAGAAGAAGATCGTTCGGCGGAACGCGATCTTGTCGGTATCGGGGATCCTATCGACACCGCGTCGTTGCTGCCCCCGGGGTGCTGCTGGGAGGCACGGAGCCCCATGCTTCGCCGCCGGTGCTGGGGCATGGTGACGTTGTGTGATCCGTTCGTGGAAGAGCCTTCCGTTGCAAGAGAAAAGGATCGGCACCTCGATTGCCGTCGCTCGAGATATGCGTGAAAGAAGGTACGAGCAAATATTGTATCAACATGACACTTGAGACATTTTCGGTCCTGTCCGTTGGGAACCTGTGCCTCACTCAACAGGCACGAGTAACAGTGTTCCTGTACCGCACAGATTCCTGTACAGAATGGCACGGAAGGTGCGAACCTAGCAGTAGTAGTACGCAGTAATACGGTGCTGCTATCGTATCGTACGAGTCCAGTACTTGTTGCTTGTTGTTGTATTACTACTACTAGTAGTACTAGTAGTAGTACCATGTTGTTGTCCTCAATTGTCCTCAAAGAACTGGCCAAAACATCCCATTGAAGCACAGTAGTAATATTCCTTCTTGAAGAAGCTCCTGTGACATCAAATGAGTCCAATCAGGAAATACTACTAGTTCATTTCCTCGAAGAAAGCAGTTGCTGGTTAGTACTACCACTGCTTCTGCTGTTGGTGGTGTGACGTGGTGGTGGTCCTCTTTATTGTTGCTGTTCTTGTTGTACTACTACTAGTACTTCAAGAAGAAGAAGAAGATACTAAATTGTTCACCAACAGTACTAGTAGCAGTAGTATTGGAACAACAAAATCTGTTGGTGGCGGTGATTCATGCCACCATGCATGTGCTACTAGTAGTACTGCTGAAACTGTACTAGTAGTGTTCTTGAACAAGAGACTATTGCTACTAGTAATGATACTACTGCCAACATGCTCAAATGATTTTTTTAAAATGTATCTGTGTGGTGGTGCTGGTTTTGTTCTCTACAATACAGATTTATTTTTTATTTGCAAGAAACAAATAAGAAACAAAAATATGGCAAGCTTCCTTCTTAGGATACAGCATTTGAATGAGACAAAAGTACTAATCACAAGATCACTATAATTGTTAGTGCAGGCAGATTATGAAGCCAAAGAAATATGGCAGCAGAAGGTGAGCAGATAATGACATCAGTGTTCTTGCACAGAGATGAGTTGTTGACCAGGAAAATGTTGTCAGAACACTCTCAGTGAGCAGACCTTTGTCAGTGTAGAGAATGGTTCTTGTTGTTATCATAGTGTATCTCAAGTATTGGTGTGCTTGCAAAGCAGTACTAGTAGTTGACACTAAGTTCAAACTGGGAGTGGAGGAGAAGAAATAATTGGATACATCGGTAGGAAACCATTTTTGTTTCTATAGACTGGCTTTTTGTCAATTTCACCATCCTGTCCTGCTTCTACAAAAGTCCTAATGCATCTAGTTGCTACTCGAACAATTGTGACTGATGTGCGCGAGCTCCTTCTGCTTCCGTGCTTTCCTGCGTAAAACTAATTTGATCCGACGAAAAGTCATACTTTATAATCAATTACAAGACACCATCAAATTACTTTCATTTCACACATCATAATTCTGATCAATTGCTTGTTTTATTTGTGACGAGAATTTGAAAAGTTGTAGCGTTGCACTTGTATTGTAGTGGGAATCCACAAACTCGCGCCTGCTCTATTCAACAAAACTGCTTACTGCCTTGCACCTCGTTCTCGACCGCTGCCGAAATCGAGCGATTTGTAGACGAACTTCAACCATGCCGGTTTATTGGAGTCGCTATCGTCGCTGTCGTCATCGCCGTCCGTGAGGTAGGCAAATCCGTATGCGCCGGCTACGATGACAAAGTTCGCAAACCAAATCAACCCGGTGTCTTTGGTGAGAACCGGTGCCGCGAGGCTCACGAGGGGTGTGCCCAAAAAGGCGATGTCCAGAGCCTCCTTTTCGAATCCACGGGGACGTCGCGAACGCAACGACGGGACGATGAACAACCACCAAAACCAGTATCCCAATACCTGAATGGAAATATCCCTATTTTCGAGGTTCGTAATCGCGATCATTAACAAATAGGTACAAAGCGGTTCCCATGATGGACAAGCAGTCGAGAAAAAAAAATCAGAAAAAACAGACCCAAGCGGATTGTGGCAACAACCAAACGCAAAAAAGAGTCACAGGAGAGAGCCCTACCCGTTGCAACCTCAATCTTCATCACTCACATGCTGTTATAGTAATACCAATCGAAACCCCCAAACAAACTCGACGGGTTCGTCGCCATGACATAACTAATTCCAAAACTGATCACGGCTTGTCCAACAAAGATGTTTTTCAACCAACCGCGGAAGACTGAACGACGTTCGATTGCCAATTTTCCTTCTTTTTTCTCGATCGATTTCGTGATGGACTGGATTGTCGACTCGTCGGTTGTGCCTTCCAATTCTTCTCTCAATTGATACAGTTCACGTTCCAGGTTGACGACTTTCGCGGGGTTCAGCAAATCGTCCAGTCCCACCCCGAAATCCTCGCGGATTCCAGCGTCGATGTTCTGCACAAACGGATCATCGGACGTCATGGGTTGTTCGGGATCGCTCATGTCGGGAGCAACACCGGCCCAGCCGACCTTTTCCAAGACTTCCCGGGCTTCCTCCTGAACCGATTCACTAAAGACGGAGGACCGCTTGCCAGCGTCGGCGCCGGTGTCGTTTTCGTCGCTGTCCGTTGTCGATTCCGTAGTCGCCGTGGAAATATCGTCATCCGAAGACCCCGCGGCACGCTGCGAAGGCAATATCCTATTCATTCGACCGGCGTTCTGGCCAATGTATCCTCGTTGCGACTGCGGGACGAAGGACAACGAGGGCGCGGCGAACAGCGTCACCAACAGGGAAGACAACAATGTTTGCTTCATCATGGTTGTTATCTCGATGGTGTCCAATTCGACGCTAGTACAGATTTCTTTGGATCAGACCCCGATTGTATAAAAATGAGTACGGTTTTGTTGGTGATAATTACTTCTATTAATTGTAGCTGTTCGACTCAGTACTCTACCTTACTGTACTACTACTAACAGCGTGTCTCCATTACTCCCACGATGACGTGATATTTCTAAATCATCCATCGTTCGAAAAAATTCCAAAACAACAAACTAAAATGGAGTTCAATCATGCATGATCCAGGTTCAACGTGTATGGACTAAGGGGATCTGTCCGATCATATTGGGTGACGTACTAAGGGGGATTGCAAAAGGTAAAAAGGGGAACGGAGTGATCAGTACAGTGTTACCGTACTGTACGTATGTAGGGTACGGTACTCGTCTTGTGACATATGACATGCCGGTGTCAAACAAAGCATCTCTAAAAATGAAAAATGGTGTAACAATGGGTGATTCCCGTTATTATAGATGTGCTACTTTTTGGTCTGTCTGTCTATCAAAAGTAGCACATTTATTACAAAAATTTATTACATTTGAACAGCTCATTTCAGAC
>CAACVS010000096.1:41764-67116 GCA_900660405.1 Pseudo-nitzschia multistriata
TAGATTTAGCACATTTACGATTCTATAATAACGGGAATCACCCAATGATTTCGCAACAAAATTTTTGGCAAAAGATTGTGAATCAAGGTTCTTTCGACCTTCACGAAAAGAGTTTCGTACTAAACTGGACAGTACAATAAATCTGGCAACAAATGCGGCAACGGTGCCAGCAGACGTACATTAGCTTGCTTGTCAAGTCACAGCTTGTGCCGTGCCATCCTCTAATCTCGGAACAAGATAGTAGGGTTTGTAGCTCTAGTATTCGAATTGTTTCGCTTCAGGTACCGCATTGTTGATTGTGTTGATTGACACAGGTTTCAAGCATACACGCACAAGCAAAGGAACAAAATTAGGTCGATCCGTTCCCCGGCTCTCTACATAAACCACCATGTTTGAACGGTATATAACGGACGTGCTAACAAGCAAATTCGGCCACATCTTGGAGAATGTGGACTCCGACAAGATGCGACTATCGGCATGGAACGGAGAATTAACCCTGGAAGACGTTGCCATCAAAACTACCGCTCTCGATACTATTTTGGGGAGTCCTGAAAAGTCACCCGTCGAAATCGCGTACGGCCACATTGGTGCATTTCGGGTGCAGATACCGTGGAGTTTGGTGAGTGGCTTGATTAGTGGAAGGAGCGGCGCCGAAGAAGACAATGCGGACGCGACAAATGCTTCTTCCGCAATTTCGGTCGTGTTGACCGACGTCAACATTTTGATAACGCCACGGCGGAAAGTCGTCGTTGTGAAGAACAGCGATGGCGACGAATGTACCGAGCAAGGGGAAGACGTTGCCCAGAAAAGCACCGACGAGGATCCAGATTCTACCTCGAGGCTATCGCTGGTCGCCCTTCGAGCCAAAAAAGAACGAAGAGTGCAGGATCGGTTGGACGCCAATTTGTTGAAACGCGTCACGGAATCGTCGTTTTTGGCTACCGAAGATCAAGAAAACGAATCAACTTCGTTGGCGTCCTGGGCACGAGAAAAACTGGCGGAGGTGCTTTCCGATCTATCGATTACCGTAAAAAACATACACATTCGATACGAAGATCCTGGGACGTCTATGGGTTTCGAGTGGAGAGTGTTCCAGCCTGGAGGTGATACCAAGAGTGCCCAGGAACAAGTAGACATCAATTTCAACATAGCTCATAGGTACAACAATTTGGGTATGGATTTAGATGGAACAGGTTACAGTCTGTTGAGCAGGCGAAAGTCGATTGAGAACACCGGTAGTGGCCGTGGAAACGTGCAACAACAACGCTTTCGACCAGCCTTTTCCGTAGGAATAACACTAAAAGAATTCTCAGTGCAATCAATAGCCACACCGAAGAATCGCCACGAGGTGCCCGAGGGCAGAAATAATGCGAGCACAAATAATGATGGCGGAACGGCAGATGACACAACAACTTCGAATCTATCGGCAACCACTGGAACATCTACAACCGCTTGTGTTACTGATACTTCAAAAGAAAACTTCACAATACGGCGTCAGCGCAAACGGGCCGCCGCAAAAGACCTAGCTGTATATTGGGACAGCAACTCTTCACTCATGGGCCTGAAAGCGATCCGAAAGTTCCACTTACACCAGGAGCCGGACCATTCACAAGAATCTGAGAAGCTTCATCAGAAGCCGCAGCAGGTCAAAAAGGAATTGTTCGATTTTTATCAAAATTGTTTTGAACTTCTCAACCGAGGCCCATCGCCTTCGCGGCTAGCATTATCGAATCTCATTTCAACCAAGATGATTCGTACGAAACATTCCTATGTATTGGATCCCGTGTCGCCGTCCGTGGACTTGATGCTGATTTCGAAGCTCCCTCAAAAGGTATCGACGAAAAGTACAGAACCACAAGACATAGAAAACTTGAGCACAAGGTGCGAGAGTGATGACGAGCTATCCGAGGCCCCACTTTCATTCGAACGAAAAGATAGACATTCTTCGTACTCGGCGAACACCAGTACTTCGACAACTTCTCAATACACTATACCTCCATCTTCAGTCCGCATCGAGTTGCCTCCTTGTACATTTACTTTGTCGAGAAGCACCTTGGAAGATACGGGTTACTTGAGAAAATCGTTATCCGTCTGGACCGATACGCGGAAAACAATTGTATCAGAATCAGCGTTGCGACGTATAATAAAATTACGACCATTGGAATCAGCAATGCAAAACCCCGTTGGTTGGTGGAAATATGCATTCGAAGCAACGAAAGTGATGATGCAAGCATCTTTCTTGTCAGACGTAGAGGAAGGATTTGAGGGCTTCGACCAGGAATTCGGAGAACCAATGAAAGACAGCACAAACAATCAACTTGGACATAAACAGCAATTGCAKCGAAGAATGACGCCTTTGACGCGTCGAAAAGGTTGGATTGGATTGGTCGAAGCTGTATCACGACGGCGGGAGTACTTTAAACTGTACAAAGTTTTGCTAGAATCACCAGTATCATTGAGTGTCGACGATAACGTGGACAATAAGAAATATAATGTCCGACAGAATGAAGCTCACGAACGCTTGTTGCAAATGGAAGATGGACTCTTAGCTGGAGAAGTGGTCGCATTTCGTTTGTACACTTACGAAGCTATGAAGGAAGAAGAAGCCAAAGACCACTCACTCACGATACCAGAGAAATCTTCGTCGAGTAATGTAGCTGGAGTTCAAAACAAAGAACAAACTCCGGTTAGCTGGGCAGCATGGATCAGAGGGGAAGATACTGTAAATGATAATAACACCACTCGGTTGTCGTCGACAGAGACGGAGAATTCAAAGAAAGAAAATAAACTTGCAATTATGAAAGGGGAAACAGACGATGAAATTATTTCTATTGAACATCGACGATGGATGATGAATGAAATGAAACAAGCATTAGACAGAGAGCGGGAAAACATGGAAACTCAAAATAATGAAAAGGGGTTGAACCAAAAAACAGCATTGCACCGTTTGAAAAATGTCGTGTTGACGGGTGATATGCCAATGGAGCAATCGAATCCTATTGTTTGGACTGCTTCCATGCATTGTCGCAAGATCGCTATTCAAATCAATGATCAGCAAGCAGGTGCCGAAAGTTATCGACAATACCGGAATTACATGCCACTGATACAAATGTCCAGTGCATTGGTACAAGATCAGTCTTGGTACAATGATGGCTCTTGGAAAGTCAATATTTCTTTAGCTTCAATGGAAGTCAAAGACCTTGTTTCAGGGAGAGGAAAGGGTTCTAATTCCCGACGTGCATCGACATTGTTGGGTAGCAAGTCGAAGAAATCTGCAAATGAGGATGATGAATATTTGCTTTTAAATGGAATCCGATATCACCGAAATATGTCTGTGATGATCAACAGGAAATTGCATTGGAGTGTATCAAATGGGTGGATGCAAAAAGAATCTAACGCTGATAGAGGATCTACTACTACAGTGCAGATTCGAGTATTGCCTATGGAGATTGTTTATTCTGCCTTGCCCATCGAAGCAGTTAAGCGGGTCTTTTTGACTGCCAAGACGCCAGAAATTGTAGACGATTACCAGAAAGTATTAGGCGTCGCAAAGGCTTGGAGAAACAAACAGAAAGAAAAACTTTTGGACACTCTTGCTCATAAGAATAAGCGGATTGTCGTTGACATTGATATAGCAGCGCCAGAGTTGCTAGTACCCGAAGATACATATAGTCCATACAGCCGAATGCTTGCCGTCAATCTCGGTCGATTTCAAGCTTACAATGACGAAAAGATCTTTGACAGCAAGCATTCTCAGGAATTTGATGATCAATGGAGGGTATCGCTAAGCAACATCCAGGTGAGGCATACAAGTATGGCATCATACCAATCAAATGCAATATCTGCACCTTCGAACGAGCAACTAGTAGAAGCATTCTCCATCGATTTTGTGTTATCAACGAGGTTTGTCAACGGCAACAATAAAGACGACAACAAAGAATCTCGAATAAATGTTTCTGCAACATTGCCAAGACTTGCATTCAATATTTCATCATCCACAATCCGATTAATATCAAGACTAAAAGAAAATTTCTCCAAGCGAGACAGAAAGATGGAAGAAGAAGCCGAACTCGTCTACGATGTTTATGGTGGGCTTAATCACTTTCCTGATCCTAGAAATACAAAGATAGAGCAGTCAAGACAAGATATGCCCTCGAAAACTGCCCAGGATAAGAGCATGTTCTCGAGTGGTGGTACATCACGAATATTCAAGTTTAATTTTTCGGCGCCTGCTATTACCTTGAGGCTTGAAAATGATGTAGATGGTAGGAATAGCCGGACTGGGAATACTTGGCAGTCAACCCCGATCATAGATCTTGCGTTGAGGAGTATCCGCGGTAGTTTTTCACAAGAGCTGACGAGTAATGGAGATTCGATCACAAAGTTTGATGCCTCCTTGCAATCTCTTGGAGTTATTGACCTTTACCAAAGTGCTGGTAAGGATTTTGTTTTATTGATGTCTTCCATTCCCCAAAATCAGTTATCTGATAAGATAAATTCAAGCACGGGGTATTCTTGGGACGTCCTTCATTCAACTAATGGTGATGAAGTTCCTGAAATCAGGAAAGATCTAGTTACGGTTGAATATTCCAGTACTATCCTCAATACAACTGATTGCGATGAAGACGAGAAATCTTGCAACGATCCTGATAAAATTTCTATTTGGTTTCATGAGCTATACATTGAATGGAATCCTGAAACATTGGCTGCAATTCACGCGGCGATGAGGACGACATCAATTGACGAAAATGACAAGGAGGTTTCTGACCCGGGTATTGCAGTTGCGCTATTTCCGGCCGACGATGAATCAAGTGCAGATGAGTTTTTTGACGCTTTAGAAGAAGAATTTGATGACTCATTAGACAGCGGGAGCCCCCGGGACCTATCAGAGATATCTACTTCAACCGATAGCCTAGCAGCATTGGGAAAGTCATGGAGTGACCCTTCTACTTATTATGGGGTTGGTTCCCCAATAATATCGTCCCCTTTGTCTCAGGCTGTTGGTAGTAGATTCTTTGGTCAACGGGTTTCACTTTCCCCTGGATCAGGATCTCTAGGGATGGGACACTTTCAAAGTGCGCGAAGTGAGTTCTTCGACGCACTAGCAGTATCAAGAAGCAACAGTGGTTCCGATAACAACAAGAAAGAAAGGCCAAGACAAAGAGAATTAGTCTTCAAGCTCTCAAAACTTCGAGTTAGCTTCAATAGAGAGACAAGACATCGCAAAGTAATCGTTGCACAAATGGATAGAACATTTGTCTCGTATGAAACAAGGTACACGGGTGGATCTAGAATAAAAATGAATCTCGGTAACTTAGTCTTCGTCGACCCGGCCCATAAGGAGAATAAGACGCTTTACGGACAAATTCTAGGACTCCAAACAAAATCTGAGGATGTCGACGAGCACAGTTTTTCGTCACTTCTCGAAATGGAAGTTTTGATGAACCCAAAAGTAAGAACATTTTCATCGACATTACATGGCACCAGGTCAGATACGGTTGCAATCGATAAGGAAGGAGGGAAGATGACGGGAAGCAACTGCTGTGTAACTGCGAAGCTGAGTCCAATGAGGTTTGTTTTGATAGAACAACTCTGGATGGAAATAATGGATTATTTTTTTCAAGGAGTTATCGGAAATGAAGTGTTGGGCGGGGAAACAAAAGAATCTCCCGCCGAGAACCCTCTTGATCTTATCGGGCTAAGGCCAATGGATCCTGGCTTTGTCTTTGGAGCAGATGCAGAGGGGATCAGTTTTACTCGATTTGATGTATCATTGGATTCTCCCGTGATTCTTTTTCCTGTCACATATTCTTCTCCCGAGTACCTTCGTTTGAGACTTTCCAATATACGTCTTCGTAACGAATACAATGGGGATATCATTAATGATACATCCTTTGACATTGATCGCATGCAATGGTTCAATAACTGCAAAATATCACTGGATGATTTGCAGTTGTATAGCTGGTCAGGGCGCGAGCTAAGTCGGAATCCAGTTGTTGCATATGTCTCATTGCGATGGCCCACTGGCCCGTTGGCACCTTTAATTATACCGAAATGGAATGTCGATTGTCGTTTTGATAGCCTCGATATTTCTCTTTATCGATCGGACTACGCTCTCTTGCAGAATATTATCTCTTTTAATATCGGAGAGCCATCTAGACACATGGATGAATGGGAAGCACTTCAAAATCTCTCCCCGAATGCATTAGACAAGTTGATGAGAAATATCATTGTCCATTTTGGGTACGATCAGAAGAATGTCGCCCCGAGTACTTACGACGTAAAGCTTTCCATACCAGCGTTCAGTGCTGGCTTCTTGGAAAACGGCGAAGAGGCCTCGTTGCCATTGGCCGTTGCTCGATGCTTCGATTTTAAATTTCAAATGAGGAAAGAATCAGATTTGATCGTGGCTCAGAAAGTCACGTGTGAGATTGACTTTGTTCGACCGACAGGAGAGGAGGATGGCTTTGAAACATTGATGACAATATCGAGGGACAACAGTGATTTTGATGGAGAAAAAGATAACCAAAATCGTGCCCAATCCGACTTCATATACTCATCAACAAGTTTTCCAAATGGAGATAATGTGAAGACGATTGAGATTTTTGATCCGTGCATATATGTAATTGTTCCGGCTTGGACTCAATTTGCAGCCTTCTTCGAATGCATATCACCGCCTGTCTTTCTTAGCGAACAAGAGATCGGATCATCAATCCAAGTCGGCGATCGATGGTATCAAATCAGCGACAACGATAATATTGCATCTGTTAACGACATTTCGTCCGGAATCAATAACGTTGGGAAGAAAAAATTCAGCTGGATCACTTCAGAACCAACACCTGAGGCGTCTCGAAGATCTTTGGTAGCTCAAACCCCTCCAGTCCGTCAAATCAAGCTTCTCCTGACTTGGCCTCGGATAATCTTGTCTTCAGTAACAGCTGACGAACAACCGACTCGTGTTATTTTAAGAATGAATCATGCGGACTTCTTGCAAACGGTCGATGGACGGGAATTCAAGAAGATTAGATCTCTTTTTCTTCACGATGTAGAAGTGTACACGTCTTCCCAGAAGTCGTCAACGCACTCTACAACAAAGAAGGAGGAAAGCAATTCGCTCATTCGTCCTTGGAGTCTCTCTGCTATTACGACCACTTGCAATGGAGAAAGTATCGGAGACTGTCAAGAACACACTTACAAGTTAAGTTGTGATATTTTGCGTGCCCGCGCTGCGTATTCCGACATGTCGATTGCGACTGACGTTTTCTTGAGCGTCTTGCATTCGAAGAGAGAAACATCAAATAATCCAGCAGCAGATAAAATGCCGCAACAACAAATTATTTCCAGTGATTCTTTCGATTATAATCAATCCACTCGTATCGGATCAGACAATGCTGAGGACATCAACGGCAAAGATGAGAACAAGTATTGCAGGAAACCTACTTGTATATATGATATTCAGTGCGATGGTTTCGAACTGAAAATTGCAGATGATAGGTATGTTCAGGCTCACATTTCCATGAATATGAGATTCATCGTTCAAGTTGACTTAACCTAAGTCTTTCTCTCTCTCCCTTTCTTTTAATTGTTGCTAGTGGGCGTCACTTTTCTAGATACCAAGACCTAGTTATTTTATCTGTGGGGCAAACACTGTTCTCGCGACATGACTCCAAAAATCAGACGACCTCAATGAAACTCTGGTTAGATTGTCTTGATTTGTTTGATTGTTTACAGCCGGCCAATTCTACTTTTCGAACTGCGGCTTCAAGTTACTCAGAGGTCATGGGCATCAGAAATTCCATAGACGATGAGGGACACATGAGTGAACTCAACAACGTTCATAGAAGTATATCTAGAGTGATGCCATGGAAAGACTTCGGTACAAAATTTGATGGAAAACGATACTTTGAAGTATCTCAGACATTTCTGAACAGAATAGACGAAACCTCAAGACAGTGTTCTCACTATTTATGGGGAGAAGGTGGAGAAGGCCCTACGCCAGGCCTGATCGAAATTGCTTGCAAATTCAACGAGGACAGCTACCAAGAGTACGACGTTAGATTTCGCAAGTTTGCAGTTCAATGGAACCCGTCAACAATCATCGCTATGCAACGCTTCTTAGGGAGACTGAGAAAAGAGTCGAAAACAATTGCAGTCCAAGTTGTTCACAGCCAACTTGACAATACGATTGATAAATCCAACGTAGACCAAACCGAAGAATCTCAAGAAAAAGACATAGACGCTGATAATTCAGGAAAACATCCACTGATCAGGGCGAAAATACAGATTGACAGCTTGACAGTTTGCATGAATAAAGAACATCAACAAAGAAGACTTCTAGCGCTGACTTTGTCATCCTGTAATCTCTTCATGCACTCGTCTGAAGAAGGGATGACTGTAGAAGGGCAAATTGGCGACTTGTCTGCGTTTGATAATGATAAGTACAAAGTAGCTGACCTCGATGGAGATTTCATCACAGACAGAAATCGAAGCGTCCTTTCAGTATTGACCGATGATGGCGTTGAAAATACCGAGAACTTCCTCTACATTCACTACAAAACATTCACGAAGAAAGCAACATCTGCTTCAAAGGCTGATGTACCAAAATGGATCAAGTCCAACCTTCCATCGCCCGATGACATCGATGACTTTTTGAGTTTAAAGGTAGCAACCATCCGTTTCACGTACCTAAAGGAGCGCACCGACGAACTGTTGGACTACCTGTCAAACGGACTTCCAGGTAAAGGCATGGGTGCAACTTCAAGGGCAGCCAAGGGCTTTATAAGCAGGAGGATCCAGACGAGGAGTTTTCTTGAGCTCAGAGTAAATTCACCGCAAATATTTGTACCGCAACATGAAATGACAGAGCAAGGTCTCGGATTAAAGTTAGGTACGTTATTATGAATGGATAGATCGTTGATCCTAAATCCAAAGTGTCTCTCACACTTATTCCCCTTTTAAGGCGACGTAAATGTCCAGAGTTGGTTCGAAGAAGCATTATCTGGCAAGAAACATGTCGGAGATTCTGAGTGGTGGCGAGTCCTCTCTCTCAAGCTTTCTGGATTTTCTTACGGCATGATCCGAAAGGGATCAAGCTTTGACTCTTTATCGTCAGCAACATATCCAATCGACCTTGGCATTCTCTTGAGGAAACCAACAATCAAGGGTAGGACACTTTCGATTCGAGGCACGATGTCTTGCTTTGAAGCAGTATTACATTATGAGGACTATGTTCTACTACGTGCAGTTGCAAGAGACAACATCGGCCGTTATGTCAACACAGATAAATGGGACAACGTCGAAAAAGCCTATTGGATGGAAGAGGAGAAAAGCTCCGCAGAGAAGGACGTCGGAGAATCGGTCAGTCAGCACGGCGAGGTGTCAAACAAAGTCGCATATTCAGCCAATGCCCGTTTTGTGCGTTATGGAAAAGGCGGGAGAAAGGGATTAAAGCAAAAGTATCCAACAAACGATATATCAAGCCTTGATCAATCAGAAAATGTCTCTACAAATACGCTGGATGTGCGTTTCGATTTGGCTGGTGTGGCTTTAAAGTTGAGGCGAAACGACCTCCCGGAAGGAATTATTGAGGAAGATGATATTGCGAAGGCTTTCCATTATGATGTTATGCTTTTACGTGTAAGAATGGTTGAGGTACAGGCTACCGCGAATGCAGCAGGTGACTTCTCCTTCAATCTATCTCTTTTTCGTATTGGATTGTTTGATCTTGGTGACAACGGTCGTCTTATCAGACAGAGATATTATCATTCTCTACCAAACAATGATAGATTTGGTGGGAAGCGAAAAAAAAAGGCGCTCCGCCAACCCTGTCCTTTCATTGTTCTTACAGAAGGATATTTGTCCGCGGACGACAGTGATGCAGTTGTCATTGGAGAGTCAGATATCGATGGCCCAGAGTTTGTCATAACTGTTGACAGATGTTCTGCATCTACTACAAACGGGTTTCAGCCGCTCTCTGACACGGGACTTCCACCGGATACAAAAGTGACTTCAGCTAAGGTAGTGATGAACTATCTGAGTTTCAATGCCATCGCTCGACCCTTTCGTGAGATTGCTGACTTTCTTTCGTGCAAGTGGTCAACATCCTTAGAGTCCTCGACACTCTGTAAAGAGGATAATGATATTGAAACGCCAATCGCTGAAAAGAAAATAGTAACACATGACGGCATTGCTCATGATTCATTTCAAGGTTTTCAGCTAAAAGTTGTAGCTCATTATCCAAGAGTATTCTTTTTAGCAGATGAAAGTGATTTGCACTCACGGGCTCTGGTACTTAAAGGGTAAGTCTGAATTTTGTGTGAAGTATATTCGACTTTTGAGATGCCAAGGTCAATCTGACGTATTATCTCTGTGCAGGCTTGCTGTCGTAAACATTAGCAACGTGAACAAGAAAGAAGTATATGGTGGAAAAAATGCAGACTCAGTCGACGTGCAGCGAATTACTATGGTCGGTGCGCAGCTGCATGGATTGGAAACATACATCAACCCTGATGTGAGCGCTACACTACGCTTTAGTGAAAGGCACTCTGAAATGTTTGAGGCTAGAGACTCTCCTAGTTTCAAACCTGCTTCCGATGAGAGGTCGATAGATGATCCAGATACTTTAGGTGTGGCTTTGATTCAGCCTGTTACAATCGGAATTGAATACACGCAAATGGAAAGAGGCTTATTTCCTACGAGAAGATCATTGCAAGTCAACATTGATCCTGTTTCCACAATGTTGAGTTTTGAAGATTTAGAGCTTGTGGAAGTTGTTCTTAAACGATGGTCTTCAGATCGAACCAAGAATCCTAGCGATGGGACGAATCCTCCAGAGCTTCTCCACAAACCTAATGTGACGGATAAAGAATCCGTAGCACAAGAAAAAATCAATTTTGAAGTCTCATTCAATACAACACGACTAGGTCTGGGCCTAAGAACTGAGGACAGTCGTGTGGTTGTAAGCAGCATTCAGAAATCCGAGTATGCACGCCAGATTAACGATGGAGACACGCTGATTTCTGTGGGTAGCGAAAATGTTCGGAGTAAGACACTGGAACAGATTGTAAGTGTATTAGTAGGATCAGAGAGACCAGTCGTAGTGGGCTTCGAGAGAATCAGAAAGCGAGAAGAATCCGAGAAGGTCCTTGAAGGCACCCCATTTGACGATGAAAAGCCAGCAAGCTCATACATAGACGAAGACTCAGAGAATGAATATTTTATTAGTTGCTACAGTCTGCATTTTCGACGTGGAATGCAACTTGGGCTTTTCTTCGAGAGAAGTATGTGTGGGCAATTTCCGGTTGTATCGAAAATGGTGTCCACAATCGACGACACTGTTGTTTTGTCGGGTAGCGCAGATGAGATCGATTCCGAGCAGATTGAAGTTGTTGATTCAATTTTTAAATCAGAGAACAAACGACTACCAAGGATTGGTGCTGTGATTGTAGCTGTTGATGACATTCCTGTTGAGGAAATTGGAGCCGAAGAAACCTGGAATATTTTGGCAAAGGTTCAGGAAATAGACTCAACAGTAGAATTTATGGGGACTGCCATTGGAAGCAATTCAACGTTTTCTTTGACCTTTCAAGAAACACCCGCATCTACATGGGGTAATATCGATTCGATTGAAGTATCATCTGCTGGGATGGCGCTTTCTTTTATTGACGACCTCAATGGGAGAGACATGCCCATTTTTCGCGGAAAACTTGATTCCGTTCAAGTTCACATTGATCGTGGTTTGGGGATCAATGCTCACATTCTTGACAATACGATTCCTTCGCTGCTCACGCCTCTTTATTCGGTTTCTGACGAACAGAATCCCGAAATGACTCTGTCGGAGGATCAAGTGCGAGACATTCAGACAGAATCTATAATCTCGTTCAGCGCAATAAGCATTTGCTCTTTGGATTATTTTCGCTCTCGTGTTTCTTGCTGGGAGCCACTATTAGAGCCTTCTCAGCTATTCTTCCATTTCGAAAAACAAGATGGCAGCGTTCAAGCAAATAGACCGGCTCAAGTAGCTTTGGAGGTGTCAGATCGTCTTCTTCACAACCAATTTACGAGACCAAGCTTCACGCAAAACAATCATTTTGGTGAAGCACACATGGTATCAGTCAATGTGACTGACGCTGCTGCCGAAGTTCTGGTAGAAGCATCAACCAGGTGGAAAGATTGGAGAAAGAGCCTTCTTTTGGAACCTGGAGAAGATGATTTTGATTATGCGGACAACTTGATTCTGGACGAGCGATATAATCATTCCAAAAACGATGGTTCGAATATGCATGAGGTTGATGGAGAGCAGCAAATTGAGGAAGAAGTGATCGAAGATAAACAACGTCAGTTGGCTAAAAGAGCTGCTGCCAAAAAAGCCGCGCAGGGTGCACTTAATTTCGCACAAAAGCGGGGAGCTGAAACTAGCAAAAAGAGTGATTCAGCAAAACCGTTCATCTTCAGAAATCGTACTGGTATTTCTATTGCGTTCGTTCAGCAGGGTCGTGGTATGCGAAGTCGTGGCTACTCTTGGAGAGGAATGCGACAAGATGGTCAAAATTCAACTATTGGAGAATACGATGGTCTCGAAGAGTATGAACAGGAATTCATTACCGAATTAGCAGATCAGGAAGATGCTAAGTTTAACATGGAACTCATTGAGGAAGACTTCAGAAATGATGGTGGTGCGAAGAATGCCAACAACAAGATTAGAAGCTACGAAGGGCGTTATCCTGATTTAATGGTAGCCATTCAGGCAGTAGCTGGCGTTTTGGTAGAACCAATAACCAATCTCCAGGTATTCAAAGTCGGTAGCACTATTCGAATTTTAACTGTCAAGAAAGATAGCGGTTCATACCCAGGATCAGATTCCACACGCAATGATATCCAGGTTGTTTGGAATGTGGAAATTCAAGAGAATCGGCGTATCCTCACTCTTAGCACAGCAGTACGTGTTGTTTCGGCTGGGCTTAATATGCCAATTGAGATCGGATTTCGGCGCGATTTAAATGAACATGATAGGGATCAATCATTGGAAAGCTCGACAACCTCCATTGGCATTGCTCGGCCGAATTGCCCGTTCTACATGCCTTTATGGTTAGCACTGAAGCTAGAACCTATTAGTATTTACGTGCGACCAATACCTACAAATGCTGTGGAATACTCATGGAGTGAATCAAGCGTTCTGCATTTTGGTTCATTTGTGGAGGAGCGCATAATGATAAGTGGTCGTGGACTAAATACCTCAGCGACAGGAAAGTGGACATGGGAAGAAACTTTCTCTCACCTGGGATGCATCTGTTGTGATTCTGGAGCGGATGGATCAAACCCCATGTGGTTTTCAGTTTTCGGATCGTCGTTGGCAAAGCGCTCCGAAAATGCTTTTGACAAACACCAAAGAGAGATATTAAAGGAGGAGCTCGGGAAACAGAAAAGCGAGTTTGAAGCTTATGAAGTTCTATCGGTTACATTGGATTCTGGGCTAACAATACGAAACATGTTGCCTTGTATGATGGGTTTAGAAGTGATCCAGAGAATAGAACCACTGAGTGATTCGGAACCGTTCGATAACATACGAAGCCATTTCTCATTTAATGAAGTTGAACCAGATGTATCCAAATTCGACACTTTGAAAGGTGGCGAGTGCACAGAAATTTTTGAAGTTAATTATACTGCGACAGTTCCAAAAATACGAATAAAGCAGCAAAATTACAATGGTTGGTCAACTTGGGCGTCTCTACGACTAAACAAAGCATGCATTCTCAACCAAGACGATGATGTCGTTCCTAGAAGTGAGAAAACAGCTTCTGAATTGACGGCTCCGTCTCAAGTCAATGTTCAAATTCCTGACTGCTCTTTTGGAATTCCCACAACCTTTGGAATAAGGGTGGAGCCAAAAATGACGATAGCCGATCCACAGGTTGGTCATGTTTATGGTCTAGAAGTCATAATATATGCTGAATTATGGATCAGAAATATCACCTCGTTACCTCTGAGCTTTGGGTGTCCCTCATATCAAATACACGAGCCGGAACAAGCTTTTGGTAAAAGCAACAATTCATCTGATGATTCTGAGGCAAAATTTACGGCTGAATCAGCTTTGATGGAGCTTACGAGTCTTTTTGAGGTTGGCGACAAAGGGACGGTGTTGAAACAGACAGGAGGAAAGCAGTTTTTAGAGCGAAATAATGTAATAGAGAGGTTGCCGGGACAAGAGTGTCGTAAATTGACGGAAGAGGTGTTTGAATACGTGGAAATCGAGAATTCGACGGTGAAGAGAAAATGGTGGGCATCAGAAAGTCACTATGGTTACCATAAACAAATTTTTGATGTCGATGACACTGGTGCAAACTGGAAATGGCTGGACGAGAAATGGGTAAGAAAAAAAAATGACCAATTTGTCCTTCTTTTCTTCAGAATTAACCTAACACAAGCTTTTGTTAGTCCATTGACTGTTCTGGCGGAGCCAAACCTAACGTAGGAGGGTGGGAAAGCTGCAAGGGTCTTTACACCGGAAATGGATCATTTGGTGGTAAACGTGAATTCAATCCGTCAGATGGATTCCGTCGCAGGCGTTTCTTTCGGGAAAGGAGCGGCTGTTTTGAACTTAGTACGACATCGTCACCAATGGATTTGGAATCGCGAAATATACAAAGGTACCTAGGAGGGATACAGGCATTTCATCAACCTCTGAACGACTCCTTTTCTCGAGAGCAAAGACGGATGAAACAGCAAAATAATGTGGATGATGGGAAATTCGTCAGCCAAAGTGTTCTGAATGATGACAAGCTGAAGATTGCCATCAGATGTGGTGACGGAGCATGGAGTGCCGCTGCTGAAATATCTAATTCTGGAACTTGCTATGGAGTTACCCGCGTTCTCGCTTCTAGGTGGCCTACACTGACTCAGAGGCACGGGGATATTTCACAACCTATCCTTCTGCCAAAACTCTTTGTGAAACGAAATTCTTATTCGATGCTTAATCCAACCGAAATGTGCGACTTTAAGACTGGGTGCCTGGCACCAGATCTCTACGAGTTCTGCTATACTGTCTCGGACGTGGATGGTGAATGGGGTGAATTTTCAAGGTCCATGGAAGTATCTCCCCGTTTTCTTATCAGAAACGATTCTAATACTGTTAGCATGAAAGTGAAGCAAACCGGGGCTCCTAACTCCACTTGCATGATATTGAAACCCGGAGAAGCCAAACCTTTCTATTGGGCCGATTTTCGTCTTCCCAAACTGGTCAGTACAATTCCTTTCGACATTTCTGGTTCAGAAAATGAAAATTTTAGATGGAGTGGTGGGTTTGACCTTTGTAACCTCGGAATGACCCCTGTGCGAATCCGGACTGACAAAATAGGAACTAACACCCAAAATAATAGCACAGTGGTCACTTCTGTTCGAGTCCTTGTGGAAGTTCGTCCAGGAACTGGTGGTCATGGAATTAATGTTTCTTTGAGAGAAGAAGAACCGAATGGGGATGGGTCGCTGTTCAGAATTGAAAATCTTTCCCCATTCCCAATTTGGTTGTCACAAGATGGAGTCTTGGCAAATCCGAGCTCTTCGTTACGTAGTGCTGGCAACAACACTTCGATTTCTGATGGTGATCATTTGCCACCAAATTCCAAGGCAGCGTTTGCTCTTGATGTACCTTACAGGCAAGGTAAATACGCGCATAGAAAAGAGGCTTCGTTGTCTGAGCTCATGCATGTTCGTGTTGCATTGGCACCTCTCTCTAGTAGGGCGGGGATAGAGTCTGTGAAGGTTATTGGTCTCGCAACAATGGGTGAGTCTATTCGATTGAATCCAATGAAACTTTCATCAAAATTGACTTCGAAAGATAGAGAAATCATTCAAAACATTCGAGTTCTTGGTGTGGTGGCTACAGATGGGCCCACTCGCGTTCTTCGATTCTGGTAAGTTGTTCTGCTGATTCATGATGCATTTCCATCTTATTCACACTACTGTTCTAACAGAATGGCTCCTTCCTCTTACAAGCCTCATGGTGCATTCAAAGAGTGACTTAGCATTTCATAATGCTATACCTGATATATCTTATGTCACTTCGACTCAGCTTCCTCAGATTGAGGATGTTCGAAGAACAAATCGAAGAGATTACACCAACGAAGTAATAAAGGGACTGAACGAAGCTACCAGAATGGCATCGATGGGAAAAATTCCCCTGGAGATAGAAGCGAAGAGGGAGGCACTCTTTTTAGATCTCAAGTCGAACAAAAATGGTGACGGAGATTACAATGATGGCGGGGCGTCGGACAAAATTTTCTCTTTCCGTATTGAGTTTAGTGGTTTTATTTTTAGTTTTGTCGACTCAGCTCCTTCAGAGATAGCTGTGACTTCTCTCAGAAATATGAACGCGCTGGCGAGATGGAATAGTTTGAGGTCAACGGACGCTACAGTGTTACTTTCTATTGGCTGGCTTCAGATTGACAACCACGTCCCGAGTGCTCCATTTAAAGTCGCTGTCCGACCCGACACGTCCAAACAGCAAGGTGAAGAAGGGAAATCCAACTCTTCCCCTCTTCTGGTGGTTGCGATAGCTTTTGCGCCAAAACACAAAACGAAAATTTTAGTTTTGCGCTCGGTAACTGTCGCGCCGCGAGATATTGTGATTGCACTTGATTTAGCTTTTCTCGTCCGCTTGCAACGATTCTTTATGGGGCTTCAGGATCATTTGCGCAATCGACAACACGACGCTCAGCTGGGACTACAACCTGATGGGTTGGTGACAGAACAAAAGAAAAAAATTGCTTTCCCGAATTTTGCGAGCCCGAAGAAACAGCTTGAGCAAATTGCTGCTTTCAACGAAAACAGAAAAATTTATTTTCAGGGATTGACAATTCTACCAACGAACATCAAGCTCTCAGTGGCGTCGGCTAAAGCCCTTACTTCCGATCAGGCTAGTTTGGAGGGTAAAGAGACAGCGGCTATTCACACAGCGGTTCGTAAAGGTGATGTTCTCGTTGGCAGCAAAAGTTCTGGACCCCTAGGTGTTCGTGTGGGAAAAAAGAATAGAACTGCCTTAGCTGTTGTACGTGGCGTTTTCAAATCGATTGTTGTTGATGCACTTTTGCGGCTGAACGGTGCTTCGCTTAATTTTCACGGCGTATTTTTGAGAAACCACATCGCCACGAGCACCCAACTCTCGACGTATCTAGCAGCACATTACCTGTCATCGCTGAAGCACAATGTACCAGCACTGTTAGGGTCGCTTTCTGCCATTGGAAATCCGTTAKGGTTGATTCGTGGAATCGGGGATGGAGTTAATGACTTTGTGACTGAACCGATGAAAGGATTTAAGCGAGCTTTGAAAGAATTAGATCCTGGATACGCTGTGGATGGCGTAGCAAGAGGGACGGAGTCATTGGCTCGTCATACGGTTGGTGGAATAGCGGACTCGGCATCTCTTTTGATGGAAACATTTTCGAAGTACATGGCTGTGGTGACTTTAGATAGAAGATATGCGCAAAAACGCGACCGACGCAAGTCATTGCGAATGAAGAGTGATGCAAAAGTAACCTTGGTGGGTGGGGTGGAAAGTGGGTTTCTCAAACTTGTCACAGGCTTTCGGGAAGGTGTGACCGGGGTTGTTCGGGCACCGATAAGGGGAGCCGAAAAACGTGGTCTTGAGGGATTCGCGAAGGGTCTTGGGAAGGGATTACTCGGCTTACTCGTCAAACCCATTATCGGAATTACTGATGCAGCAACAGACGTCATGATTGGGGTGAAAAGTACTGTCGAGTATAAGGAAGTTCAAAAGGAAAACCTTGCTTTGTTGCGCAACCAGTTTCGACCCCGTCGACCAATGTATGGACGGGATAAGGTGCTACGCCCTTTTTGCATGGAAGATGCAGCTGCCGCTACACTCATGCTGAAGACACGATGTGCGGGCGAAAATTACTTGAGTCATCTGGATATGAATGATCGGGTTGCGTTGCTGAGCGTAAAAAGATTGATAATATTGGGACCAAGGGGAGAAGAACAACTAGCTTTGAAGTATGACCACGTAGACAGCTTGGAGGTTCGTTCAATCAGACAGGCGGATGGTTTGTCTTATGGTTGGGGCATTATCGTCATTTTGAATACCCCGAGACGAAATGGCAGCGATGTGGAAGTGATTACATGCCGATCCGAACAGGAAGCAACTGACCTATGCATGATGATTCAACAAGGAGTCGATTTGGTAGCTCTAGATTCTATCCAACAAATTTAACTACAAGTTGTTGCGCTTGCAGAAATAACAGTTATATCAAATTTCTTCTATTGAAACATTTTTTTAGTACTAACAAGATCCTCATCCGTAGATGCAACTGTAATCACGCCGTTTCGAGGAGCGCAACTAATTGCGTTGCTCGCTCTTATAAGCTCTACGAATCGTTCCGTCACCGAAGGATGACGAGCCATTTTTTCTACGCCGCGGCTTATGAGCCAGTCTTCGACTGATAACATACCAGGATAGACTTGCCGACACTCATGTAGAAAATCTTCTTTATCAGCCCTGCTCTTACGACTTGAAGAGATTGCATGATTGTAACAACTATTAGGTAAGCTGATCCCTTCATCGTTTCCTCCATATGCTAGCCACTGTTTTAGTTCTTCCAGGTAATTTGCCAAGTAAGAAAGATTCCACACCGACCAAGGAATTGGACGATACACGAACTTCAAGCGTTTGTCTTCGCAAACTTGATTTGCCATTCGAGCCATATGTTTTCCGGTGACTCGCTCACTCCCAGCAACCAATACGCCCCCGTTTCCGTATTTGAGGGCCTGTTCATCTTCAAACATTCTGCACGCAAGAGCGCTAAAATCTTCACGAGCAATGACTGTTAACGATATGTCATCGCCGAGCAATCCCCGCACTATACCTGGACTCAAAGATTTCAATTTATGGTTGCTTGCAGCATGGTCAACACTTTCCAAATATGTTGGTTGCCTCAAGATTGACCACAAGGGACTAGTGTCGTCCCCGTTCGTTTTCTTGGTCATCCGTGTGAGCAATGCATCTTCCTGCCGCCATTTGGCCTTGTGGTGGAAAGGGGCTTCTACTCGTGGGTCTGGATAATCGGATTTACGCCTTCGTCCTCCTCTGTGCATTGATTGTAAGACGAAATGTTTTACTAATGGATATTGCTTGCATGGATGGTCATATGCTCGACCAGTGCCCATTGCTGCGTCTATAATGTTAATTCCCTGTCGCGTTTCGATGTTCTCGAGTTCTTCGGCACCTAAACTAATATCGTCCCTTGACCATGTAGTTAGTCCATAGACTCCATGGGCGCCCTGAAAGGCTCGGCGCAGGCTCTCGACGTCATCATTGTCGGCAACAAACAACTCAGCACCCATCTCTTCCAAGATCCGGTGGTTGGAAGAGTCAGAATTCGGGACCAATGCTCTCACACGGAATTTTCCTCGTTTCAGGACTTGCCTACAAAACCCCACCCCTTCCGCGGATGATGCAGTTGTGCATACGAGAAGCGGCTTGTCTTCGCCCTTGGTATTGTATAAGTCCAGGGGAGTTTCCAAATCCTCGATCGTAGACATCCACAAAGCAGCGGAAGCACTAGTTCTTCGATTGTTTGCTTCCGACAAGAGAGAAACTGAAAACGAGTCAACAACTACGATGTCCCGCCAAAGCAACCACACGAGCAGTAGGATTGCGATGGATAACAACCGAATCGTTCTTCTTATCGACAACAGTTTCGGTGACAGCAGCATCTCTAGATGGATTGACAAGAATTCTATCGTTGTACGGTGCGGAGGATCGAAATGTACACGAGAGTTCTCAAAAGAATAAAACAGATTGTGTGACTGATGATCTCTTCGAAGTGCTGGGAAGCTCTAGCAGTATGGTACGATGCTCCTTCCTACTTCTAATGGATACCAACAGACGATAGAGATTCTTCTCATCCCTATCGCAGGAACGATTCTTTCTGCATTGAAAAAAACCTGAAAGAATGAATGAGTCACATCGTGTCATAATCATGATCATCGTACTTAAAGCACACGTCAGACCAACCGTATGATGATTGTCATTGAATCGAACGAATCAAAAACTCATATGGAGAAGAATCATTACAGTACGTATAGGTACGTACTAGTAGTAGATACTAAGACGCTGATGGGTACCAATGGGTTCTCCAAAATAATTTCTTTCTCACCCAACGATACAGTAAACAAGTGAAACCAACCCAACACGAAAAGCGAGAGTGTCCACAACAGCATTATTAAAGTCAATGAAACGAAGGTGATCAAAATTTCAGGAGTAACGAAAGCACCAATTCGGAGATACAATAGAAATAAAATAATGGTGCGTTTGTTTTATCGATCTGGATTTTGAACTCGCGAGCAGGTGCAAAAGAATCGGGATGACCTCCGCGATCATGAATAGCGCAGCACGTCGGCAAACATCCAATCATCGACTGTAGACATGCCCGATGCCTTCTTCGCGATGGTCTCATCATCGTTTTAGAAAGATGCTGACTATATGAGACTAAGAATACGGCATTCAGGATTGAAGAATACAGCGAATGAGCTGCATGTGAATACTTGGGAATCAAATATCAACGAGAAATTACTCATAAAACCCAATTTTTTTGCCCTCCTATCTTCGATGTCACTAATGGTTTTTTTCTTTTGTATTCATTATCGTCTTTCCATGCTGGGTGTATATTTGAAATCACTCCGCATATTTTTATGTGGCTTGTTCGTGTCTGGATTATCGATTGGTTTGCACCACGCGGTGTGTGGTTGTTAATCCACACATAGTTGCCATTATCGATGCTAAATGTGGCGGCCGAAACGTCAACGCCGTTGCTTGTTGAACTTAAAGGGGGTGACACCTACAATGGGCGCTTAGTGAGTTGTGATTCATGGATGAACATGAATCTTACCGACGTCGTTTGCACTTCCAAACACGGCGACAAGTTTTGGAAAATGCCCTCGTGTTACATACGTGGTTCTGCCATCAAATACTTGCGATTGCCACCGGATTTGTTGGATTCTACGAAACAAAAAGTCCAGGAAGACGAACGGCGAAATAAAATAATGAGGGAACAGAATAACGGAGGCCGAGGCGGAAGAGGAGGGCGTGGGCGCGGTGGAAGAGGACGGGGAGGAAGGGGGCGAGGCCGTGGTGGAAGAGGCGGAGGAAGAGGACGCGGAAATAACAACAATTACGGCGGAGGGAGAGGCTACAACAACAACTACCAGAAATAAAGGTACCTAATCAACGGGTACACAATATACTTAAATTTAATGATT
This sequence comes from Pseudo-nitzschia multistriata, assembly GCA_900660405.1. NCBI lineage: Eukaryota > Bacillariophyta > Bacillariophyceae > Bacillariales > Bacillariaceae > Pseudo-nitzschia > Pseudo-nitzschia multistriata. Next base: position 63,035 of record CAACVS010000096.1, read on the forward strand.
ATAACAGATGGCATAAACTCAACCTGTCAAGGAAAATCTCACGATTGCATTTATGCTAATATCATGCTTCACGGATGTTACACAACCTGATCAGCAAATACCTCTATATCTCGTTCGATATGTTTCGCGTTACCATGTGCAAGATGCATTCCAGTATTTCCTCTACACATTGTTCCCGATCTCCCGGTGCTCGTTGGATGAACAGCAGGATATCAAAGGACTTCATGATACTAATGACCCTGAGGAGTAGATCCTATCATTAGCAATTATATGAGCATTGCTGATCTATTCGTGCTCAGTTCGGTGAAAAGCGAGACGTGAAGGACGTACTGGAAACAACCAACTAGGACATAAATTATCAGTGTTGGACATCCTTAATTGAACTGATGCAAATTCACCTTATCAAAAATTCTGCCTATGGATTTCTCTGCAAGTTGTAGAACACGGCTATTCTTGACGATTTTTTAGCACGCCATAAAGTAATGCTACTTTTAATATGCATATTTATGTTACTTGAATGTTTGGATGAGTACATTTTTGAAAGGTGTGTTGAATGTTGTTGTGCAATAATGTTTTTGGGAGTAATAAAGTAGTACTATGAACTACTCCCGTGCGATATGCGATAAAACACAAGAAAAACCACCTGTCGTAGTCCTCTGATGTTTTACGACGGAAATTTGTATAACGGAACGAATTCAGAAAAAAGGCCAATGACGGCGCCCCAAGAAAACTGGTGCATTCTCTGAATCCCTTTTGTCCCGCACGCTTAATACTCGTCATGTTGTCGTGCTCTGCTGCTGCTGCGCTTCCTGGAGCGCGATCGGCTGCTACGACGAGGTGGGTTATCGTAGTCGTTCCTCGAGCTGGGTTTTCTCGAGCTAGACTTTCTTCGAGAACTGCTCTTGGAACGAGCCTTGCGGGATTTGTCATCCTTGCTGGATCGGAAGAGACCGTCTTCATCCTTGCGACGAGACGAAGTACGACGGGAACTGGAACGACGGGATCTGCCATTAGTACCTCTATCATCATCCAACAACCGTCGACTTTTGGAACTTCTTGACTCACGGTATCGAGAACGACGCGCGACAGCGAATGCCAGGAATGTTGCAACGAAAACGATGAAACTGAAGGTAACAAAGACGTTTGCCAACATGCGAGTAAGTTTTGACTCTTTTGCCATCGTACCGCCCGATGCCGATTCGACCTCGACCGAGCTGTAGAATGATTCAAGTGGCTCTCCATACATCTTGTTTCCAACTGTGATACTAAGGATGGTTCCCTGAGCATGTCCCAAAGCGATACAATCAGCTTCGCAGGTGAAAGAGTCGTGGGAATAAAACTTCCAACATTGATTGATCAGATCATCGTCGTCCATACCATCGTCACCGATTACATATCCATCTTGGTACGTAGGATAGTCAATGCAGCTTGTACAGTACATGTATTGCTCATAAACTTCGTTGAGTTGCGTTAAGGTGTATTCTTGGGTGTCATACCACCAGTCATACGCCCAACTGTACGAGTCGTCATCAGTAGCATCTTTACTTCCTAGATCAATGTCTTGCTGATTACCGAAATCGTCGTAAGTCATTCCGCTCGATTCATCTAGAATAAGACACTGAGCATCGGTGTAAAGTCCCATTTGATATCCACCGAGAGGTTGTGGAGCAACACCGGCGTAGAGAACGTTTCCACTGCTGTCATTTCCGACGTAAAAACAATCGTAATCGGTCATGTAGGCCAAACCCGCTAGTGCTACAACGTATTCGTACTCGTCGATTGCCCACAAGTGCTTGGAGATTTGTTCTATGAACTGATAAAATTCTTGTCGGTAAACTCCCAACAAGACCCATTCTGTGTCGGGTTTGTGGCAATCTAGTACCCCGACTGGCTCATCACCAAAATATTCATCATACCCATATCCTTGATAGTTTGGATCAACGTACTGCGCACAAGAGGGGTAGTAAGGTAGTAGAAGGACGAACGTCAGAGGTCATTTCAATTTCAACGCTTTGAGTATGACTGTAGGTTACAATCTGGTTTGTCTGTGATCGTTCTAGCCTCTGTATTGTCCAGGATATTCAGTTATCGATCTGCACTTACCGAGGCCCACATCATCCATCGGGAGCAGGCTTGATCGTCACCATCTCCACTTCCTCCTCCGCCGTCACCACTGCCTTCGCTTTTTTGGTGATCGCAATCGATAAATCCACCGAGCATTCGGTATGCTTGTTGCCACATATCATAATCATCACCTGGATTGGCGTATTCAACCATGTTGCCACTGCTCGTCCCAGAACCACCCCAAAGTTTCCGAAATTCGTTTGGGTGATCTTGCGAGATTTTGTTAATTTCTTCCGGAGACAGCTTTTCCAAATTGGATGTCTCGGGGCGGACCTTCTTCATTGCATTCGCAACTTTGGCCCGGCGTTGTCGGTTTCGTTCCCGGCGAGCCAATCGTTCCACTTCCCGTTCTTCCGGGGTTGGTGCGTTTGGATCTGGACCATGTGGTATCTGGAAATTCTTATCAGTTTTTGTCGCGTCGTTTTCCGATTCGCTCTGAGCCCTCGCTAATGGTTTGAACATATTTTCAATTGGATTGAATTTGCTCCTGGATCCAGGTGCAGCTCCGGCACTCTCGGAGCCGACCATGTTCGCCAGAAGCAGGGACCCAAAGATCAAAATGTTTTTCATCGTTCGAACACTTCTAGATAAAATGATAGGAATGTCGGCAATGATAAAATGTGCACTTAGTATTGCACTGTCGTTTCCGAGTCGAAAGCAATGCCGTCGAATCCTTTCTTTTGTCAGTATTGGAACACACCAATAGTTCACTCCTCGGGTTGGCAAGTTAGGTACGATATGGTAAACGAGGAACAGAATAAGAGGATGCAATGTATTTGCAGTTTGCAGTGCTGTTTGTTTAGATTTGATAGTACTCGTACTTACGGTACATGGTGTGTTCGTCATTCCTTTGCCCTAGGTATGTAATTATACTGGCGAAGCAAGCATGGCAGAAAAGGCAGGTAAGTAGATTTTAACGTTCGTTCTACTATGTTCCGATAAGGAATGCGCTGCTTGAACGGAATGGCACGAGAAATAGACTTTTGATCTTACTGGATTTTAGTTTTTAAAGAATGAATCGTACTGGCCACCGAGCCAGCACTCCACATGCCGAAGGCAACCTATCAAGCAAAAGACGCACTACTCAATTTTGATAGGACTAGCGACCAAACGAGCGTCGGCCCACCTAAACGGCTCGTTTTTAAAAAATGCTGATAATACTTACCGAACGACAAACAAGGCGTTCTAAATTTCTAACAAAAAAAGTAATGACCCATGACAAAATAGTACAGGTCATATATCGCGTGACAGGCATTTTGCAGTACTATTTCTACACAGGCCTTCGCAAAGAACAGAGCAATATAACACACCCTCACCTTCAACCTGTCTCACTTTCAAAAAACGAACTATTTCAGTCGAAGGATTTTCTATTTCAGAGTGTTTCCAACAAGCTCTTTTTTTGCCTCACTTTTTGAGACTTCAAGAAGTCGGCAAAACAAAATCGATATCTGGACACTCCTGCTATTGACATCATCATGAAATAAAAATTGAAATTGTTTCCAAGAAAAGATTTCTGGAGGGCTCTCTAAGGTGCTAACTACTGGGCCTCTCTTATTAGAGTTCTTCAACTACTACCTCCTTCACAGCCTCCAGAACTGAAACAGGAAGATTTTTTGCAGCTCATCTTTCCTCCTCAGTCATCCCTGCAAGGCAGGTTAGAGCCTCATCTTGTTGTCTATCTCTCTCCCTTCCTAATGCAGTCTCCCTGATTGTGATATCTTCTTCCTTCACCTTGTGAATTTGAGCTTCATCAGAGTCCCTCCAGAAAGGCTCTGCAGGAGGGACATTTCTGACTTGCATCCACATACCAAACAATACACTGTCTTTCTTTGCAGGGATTTCTTCTGCTACTATTTCCACTGGCACAACAGTTTTGAGTGTTGAAATTGCTGAAAGTGACTTGGCATTTTCCTCCTTGTACACATCTTTCCCCTTTGATAGCAATTCCTCAATCACTC
>CAACVS010000096.1:93283-104101 GCA_900660405.1 Pseudo-nitzschia multistriata
AAAAAACGCGAAACAATCGCCAAACAAATACAAATTCGCCAAACCTACAAATTCGCCAAACCGCCACCAAGGACGGACACCACGAGCCATAACCACCAACCAACCCCATCACCTCGACAATCCCAACATCACAACAAATACACACCAAAAATCCCGTCAACTACGACTAAAAACCAACMGCCAACAAGACAAAACACCCAGAACAACAAAAACGAGCAACGTTCGGCCACGAAACCCAAAAACCGACGACCGATAACAAATTTCAACTACAACCCACACCAACCAACCACCCCAACACCATGAAACCCCCTGAACATAGAACTAACCGAATCAATACCACAACAATCAACCGACATCAAATGCCCACAAAATAACTTTTGTACAACACAAAAACAAAAAACCTACAACGGACGAAGGAGGGACAAGGCTACAATAACTCAGGCTAAGAGCAGGCAGGAACAACTGCACTTAGCACCGTATCTCCAGGGACGTCTTGGTCACTAAATGTTGCAACAATATTCTACCTACCGCCACCGTCCTTAAACGGTGGAACTACCAAACCCATGATACTTGCTGTCTTTTCCAGTCGCCTGAAGACTCCAAACATCTTTTTCGCTGCTCCCACCCAACACGTATCAGCTGGAGGAGACAGTCCATCACTTCTCTACAACAACGCATGTCCACACTGGGTTTCCGACCGATTGTCATTGATACTCTTGCGACATGTCTTACCGAATGGTTAGACACTGGCACCGTTTCTCCTGAGAAATATCCTACGTCCCTTCATCCAGTTATTCATTTTCAGAGTGAGATTGGTTGGCACCGTATGTTTACTGGTCACATTTTGCTCCAATGGTTTACCGATCTTGATCTTCATTCTGGCTCTTACTCCCCACTTGTATTAGGAGGTTACCTTGTGGAGTTCTTTCTTACCTCCTATGTATCTCTATGGGAACAGAGAAATAAGGATCTCCATGGCCATACCCTTTCACAGAAACAAGTCCATTATCRAAGGCGCGCAGTGACGAAAGTTTGAGCCTTATTTGCGTTAAAATCTCAAACCTGTCCATCTCATAGACATTTGTTCCCTGACGATATGGAAGCATTCTTATCGCAGACTCCTACCTCCATGCTATCTTATTATCATCAAGCCTACGAGAAACCGATTCTGGCGAGTGTCACCCAAGCTATAAGTGCTTTGGTCACCAACACCCGCCCCATTACACAGTATTTTCAGCCATTGGTTCATAGTACACAACCGCTGGAGAGCATCACACAAGATGGGCTCATCTTTGATGCATACTCCAAGAAGCGAAGACACAAATCACCTGTGTCACCAACAAATTCTTTGGTCTCCACCGCACCCAACTGTACCATCCAAACTACTATGAACCAATACTTTACTTAAACGTGTCCTCTGAGTTGAGCCCAGGGCCTACAATGGCCTATCAGAGTACATACAACTTGGTCGCGCTTCCATAACAACTCCTTGGAGGGATGCGCCGCCCCTTGGAGCAGCTAGAAGCATTCTTTCTCACGAAAGCAATGGTTCTGGCCTTCCTAGTGCCTCTTCTAGTTCACGAGCTTAAAAATAATATTAAGTTTTTTTTTTTTTTTTTTCACGTGTACCAATTGTAGAGTTCATAGGATGTTTCACCTGTCATTTTATTGACGTTGTTACGGAAGTTCTTTTCACTTTGTGGTCCTAGATCAACTAGGACAAAGTAGGAACCATCGCGAGTGACAAAACCTGATGACAAGTGTTTGGTGTCGCGAGCGTAATTTCGGAATCCAGGGGTCCCTGCAGAGTYGTAGATTTTGGTGAGGGYGGTGCTGGTATGRAATTTGTATGGTTCTTTATTGAACTTGTAACGGATATTGACTCCAGTGGCGAAGTTGACTGGAATGAAGGGATCAATGCTAGTGGGGGTCCCCGGCGTTTTTGGTTTTGGAGCAAGACTCTTGATTGCGGCAGTATTTTTCAAGATTTCATTGTTCTGTTCCCAAAGTTTGAGGATGGCTGGGTCTCTGGTTTGAGTTCCAGTCGTAGTCTGAGGCTTCGTGGTGGGATCGAGAGGTGGAAAGGGAGTGTCGCTGAATAATGCAAAGTCGTAAATGTCTTTTGGGTGTACTCTTTCGTCAATGTAGAAGGGTGACCAATTGATGTAAAGAACTAGTGCGTCAGGCTGCGCGCTCTTGGATACGAAGTTTAGGGCCTTGTCAAGGTTTGTGTTGTTAGTGTCCAAGAGTTGCACGCGCTTGTTCTTTGCAATTTCAACAAGGAGTGTCGTCTTTGTTTGCATGAGATTTTTGATGTGAATTTTATCCTTGGAGTTGAACGCATTGGCCTGGACGTGGTCGATGATATCTTCTTTGACGGACGGAAGGAATTTGGCGACGTCATCGAAAGCATCTCCATTGGCATTGAGGTAGTTAACGAAGTCAGTCGTGAAACCGTATGCGGTGTCCATTGGGTCCGTGAGTTCGGGATAGTTGTAATGCGGAAGGAAGACGCCATGGATGTGTTCGATGTTGGGGTGGAAGGAGCGCTTCGCGCTTTTCGTGCTTCTGGTGGTAGTCATGATGGATGGTGGAAGTCGAGATGATTTTGGAAGTATAAAGTATATTTTGATGTGAATCAGAAGAAATATATTTTATGGGAAGTGTTGCAAAGTGATTAAAAAGGAAAATACAAGGTTCTTATGAGAAACACCGGTTTTCGTGAGAAGCTTAATCTGTCTAATGAGCCAATCACATTGCTTGATTCCTACAAAACATCACCATTGGCTCTTTCCTGCATACCTACTAGAAGTAGGCTGGCTGGCTTGTTTTTGTGGGAGTGACTGTCCTAAAAGTGATGTAAAGTGTGTGCTAGTAGAAAAGTGAGTCGATGCTCTTATCRGGGATCGACGAACTATGAAAACTAGAATGGATYGCTGAGAGGATCGAGTGATGTGTGAATCGAATGAGTCGAGTCACTCACGCAAGTGAATGRAATGAGTCRTGTCGATYRTATGAATCCWRKGGGATCGCGTGAGTCATATATGTATGGTGTGTATGAATCTTAGGTACGTATCGTATGTACGTTCCGTATGTATGAATCATACCCACGATCTGATATCCTACGGACAACAGTTTTATGTATTCCAAATACTCAGATACTGGTGGTCATGGGCCCATAACAACCAAGATCTGTGTATTTGATACAAATATTTATTGGAATCCTTGACAAAACATTTTCAGTCTTGTGAGCAGGTGCTCCTGTACCCTAAAGACAGGAGTCACTTAACGCCAAACTGAAAATTTTGATCTTCCTCCAAAAAAAGCATTTCTTTGCTTCCCCTTAACAAGAATAGAACACACACAACACAAGACAGAACACAAGACAGAACACATTCAACAAAGACAAGGAGAACTGAACAACACATCACTGAAGAAGAGTAAGAGTGGGAGTGTGCTGACTAGCATGATCATGGGATTGGCTGGTGAGTGCAGCCCTCTACTTAATAGTAATACAAGTATCAACATTCTTCTGTTGTAGAGGATGTAGGAGCTTGCTAAGAGGGGGGATGATCTTCATATCTCCCAGTTCTTCAAGCATAAGCATCTCCTTCATTCTTGGGAATTGCCCCTGGATTATTCTCATGCCCCATTCAGACAACTAGCAGACAGCTGTTGCTTGCCTATTAATTACTACAACCTGGTTGTTTTCAGCCATAGTAGTTTCAAAGGTGTCTGGATCATTTTGCTGGCTACAGATGATATTTTCAGCTTGTTTCACCTTAGTAAATGCAGAATCCATGATAATTCTCCCAGCCCTGTTATATATGGCTTCTGTCTTGCCCTATATGTCATAGTTGGCCATGGTACTGTCATGCCAAGTCCTAGGGTAATCATACTAGTAGGTGGCCATTTGGATTCTTCCATCTGGGGCGTGTCAACAACCCAGGAGTTATACTAGTAAATGATTTGAATGGCCCAGTTGTTTGAATGCCAAATCTTAACCTTCAAGCTGTCAACCGCGTCCCAGAACCTCTTTCTTCCAAGTGCCTCATACTTTCTTCCAATTGCTGCCACATAGGCCTCCACTTCTCCATCACAGGGATGCCTAATAATAGCATTTGGATGATTTTGCAGCACACAAAGAAGAACTCACTGGGAATACTTTAACCATTTACAGAGGGGTGTTGAAGTGAGACCAAATATCATAGATAAGGCCCTTGCTGCTGATCCGTGAGTTCTGAACCAAGTCAAGACTAATGCTAGTCCAATGGTGGCAGTAATCTCCMTCTTACTGCCCTTTGGTTTGCCATTCTTTGTGAAGGGATGTGATCTGATCTACAGAGTCTTCCTGTCCACTCTATATCTGTCAAAAACTGGCTCAAAGAGGGAAAGAAGATGCCCGAAGGCAGGACGGTCTACACCACAGCAATTTAGAAGAGCCTGGTCGTCACCAGACCCAAAGAGGTGGATGAATGTGGACATGCCACCTGTTTTCAAGGGAAAGTCAATGATATGTCTCCTCCTCCTCCTCCTCCTCCTCCTCCTCCTCTGCTTCAAGAAGGGAATCTTCCCATGTAATTAAAACCAACTCAGGGGACATTGTGGTGTTTGTTTACTGTGAGGGAGGAATCAAGAGCCAAATAGTGAGGATGGAGACGCTCTGGAGGAGGAGTGTGACTAGCCATAGAGCTGGTTTTGTGAAAATGGTTTTGTGATTTTGATAGTTTCAACTGTGCCTTCTACCATTTTGGAGCCATAGCTGGTTCCGTGAAAATCTGAATCATGTTGGCACCAGTGGAATCTTGTGAAATTAGCGTGCAATTATATGGGATTCCAAGTTCCAAAAATGGTGGGGGAAAATATGTAATTTCTTCAAGCCTGGTGTGTCTATACTAGTAGTACCACTGAAAATATTTGTGCATACTTGCTGTTGCAGCTGTTTGCTGCAAGTGGAAGTTGAATTGTTGTCATCCTGTGGCATAAAATGTATTTGTGGAAAAAACTGTTTTGTTCTTCTTTCAAAGAAATAGCAATTACTACTATTGGCTCTGTGTATATTTTCTGGAAGAAACAGTTAATAGTCTCCAAAAAAAAGTCATTCATTTTGTACTACAGTCTACATTAAAAAAACTTCATACCAGATTTTTAGCATCTCTACCCCCTCAGGTTCCCTATTTCCATCGACTATTTCAGTTGAAAAACACTATTCTAGTAGTTTTTTCTTTTCGACTTCTATGACTAACGCAGAAGTCGTCGTAAAATGACACCCGTACTGGTACCGTACGGTAGTATTGTTCAATCACTTGTGGATGGGTACTAGGGGTCAGCAACGCAACGGTATTTGAAAAATGTTGCGATGCAACGGTCCACAACGCCTTTTTTCTATCATCCTTGACCATTGCTGCACAACGCCGTTGCACAAAAAAATGTATTATAAATATAACTACTTGGAAGTTTTACCTACTGGTGCTTGAACAAGGTCATACTTATCAATCACATCACCAGGGTGAGGCTTATTGTACGCATGATCTGCAACAGGAGGAACATCAAGGCACCCATGATGATTTTTCTTTTGTACAGTAGAATTATTGTACGGTAGTACAACGTACGTACGTACGTAACGTATGATGGCACTCATTATTAAAACAACCGCGCAATGTTTTTGGAAAGTCACGCCAGCCTCGATAGATAACGAAAAAATACGAAAATACCGTATCTTGCCGTAGCAAGCCGCGAAAGAGCCGTTACATTCAGAGTCACATTTTCGTCTTTTCGGCGATGTGATTTGTCTTGGTTCAGCGTTTCTCGGAGTCTCTTTCCTACCTTTTGAACACCACGTTTTGCTGGGACTGTGATTATTCGTTTTACTAAATTTAGCATCGACAGGTGCAATAGAAAATGTTCAAAACAATAGACCGAATATTTCTCGAGAACTTTTAACGAACAATTGACAACAAATCATTCCAGTTTGAATACATTCCCTCTGCAATCATGACAAACCGCAACTTGTTCTTTCATTCGGCAGTAATCTTATTGTTGATCCTGATCGCGGAAACAACAAGTGCCAATTCTGACAGAGACCTAATCGGATACAACCAAATTATGGATTTGATTCCTATGCAAGGAACAACGTCTCTATCTTCGGCAGCCCCCTCTCCCGTTCCACAAATGGCAGTAACAGAGGGTCGGATCGATCCATCAGAAGCCGACTTAGAATCTCCATCGCCTGTCATTCAGGGCAAACCAACAAAATTTCCCACATTGCCTCCTACTCCATTTCCCACTAGATGGACACCAAGTGCAACACCGTCATCAGCACCAAGTGTCTCGCCGAGACCATCAGTTTCAATGTCTCCAACCGCACCAACAACGTCACCAACAGAGGCACCATCACAACCTCCTACCTCGAACCCCTCGTCGTCACCTACCGTCAGCCCGACCGAAGCCTCTAGTTCCCGCCCGTCCGCATCACCTACGGAAGCACCAAGTATCCCGCCAACTGATGGGCCGAGCAATTTACCGAGCCTGTATCCGAGCGATGAACCATCACAAGAGCCATCCACTTCTGAACCAAGCGGTTCAGAAGAGCCTTCGATGAGAGATACAAACGTAGATACAAGCGTTGAGCCAAGTGTTATGATTTCAACCGAGACTATTGAAGTTGAAGGACGAACGGATGACAGTGAAGACGAGACAATTGGCGCAGACAAAACTATATGTAAGTAAATGTTGTGGATGAAAATTGTCATTAAAACGTGAAAGAATCCGTACTGCTTGTGTTTTTGGCACATATACTTTTCAAATTATATTTTTGAATAGGTTTCATCAGTCCAACCCATATGATCAACTTTGTAATCTTGCTCTACCCTACCCTCTTCAGCCGAAACCATATGTGATGAAGACAAAGCGGGCACGTGGGGCAACCTCTGTGCCGCCCTGAAAGCGTCTAATCTATTTCAAATAATGGGAGATGAGAGAGGGCAGTATACTCTTTTCGCTCCGACCAACGGTGCTTTTGACGCTGGGGACTACACACTAGAGGCCCTTCTTCAAGACCGTGGTGCTCTTCGAGATCTCATGTCCATACATATCGTGCCCTTGGCTCTTTCATATGACGCATTAACGTGCAACCTAAACTCTGAAACTTTGAACTTCGATCGAACCTATACTATTTGTATGGGCGACACGAAATTCCAAACATCTGATGGAAACTTGCTTCGCAACCTTCCGGTTATTGATCAATCTGAAGATGTAGTAACAAAGAATGGTGTCATCCATTCAATTAGTAACCTCATTCTTCCTTTTGAATTTTCGGTCGGCAATCATATTGATACGGAATCACCTGAAAACGACGTCGACATCACCGTTGACATCAACAACCAAAATGTTGACAATGGAAGCATTATCTCCTCTGATGTTATGAGTGACGTAGTCGAAAGTGACGCGGTTGGAGAAGATAAGAATGATACTGATGTCAGCGACACTTCGAGCGATGTAGTCGGAAGTGAAGAGGTTGAAGAAGATAACAATGATACTGATGTTAGCGACACTTTGAGCAATAATTCAATGGACGGTGGTGACAACCTTGCATTCGAATGCCAAGTATGCAAAGACCAAGAACTTTGTGCAATATCTCGTTCAGCGGTGATGAGAATTCCTGGGGAAGGCAAGGTATCTTGTATCAGCGTAGTCGAGAGGCAGAACACAGGCAGATTGAACATGCTACCCTCCATTTGCAACTCCATACAGAAACAATTCACGGAGTATTGTCTTATTGGAGGGAACTAATGTTTTGTCCCCAACACAATCAACAAAATCGTCTCATGATGCGCAACCTCAGTACGGCAATCCACAAAACCAGAGAGTTCTGAAGGGATGGATGCATTGTAGTCACCATCAACATGTCAACGGCATATCTCTGGCCATTGCTTTCGCAACATACTGGATACAATACTAGATATATTAAATGCAGCGTCACCAAATAATTAGAAATATTAAATGTATAGTAACAATAATCATCACAATCAATCATGAAGGAAAAATTGGCAAGAATGGTTCACATTGAGTTTGTCCGAGCCCTCAACCCAAAAAAACAATATCTTTCAACATACTTCTGATTAGATACATAGGTGCTATGAATACTGTGAGCGCTGCCACTCTTTTTCATCTCGACACCACGCAAAAGCGGATGTATTCAAATACGAGAGAATACCGCGCGGTAGGTGATATTGCAGTTTCAAACGACGAACTTTAGATGTCCCATGTATTCCTCGTAGAATTACCATGATCGCAACTATTACTGTATGTACCTGCAATATACGTACAACACTTATTCATTTTTCGAGGTGTATTGCAGTAGGCGTTTCCATTATTCCCGCAGATTTCTGTCGTTTTCAGCACCTTGCAAGTCCAAAGTTGCATATTTTCACCAGAAGATGGCCCCGTTCTACGAAGGCTACTATGTTGTCAATTTCGATGCGACCTGAATAGCTAGTACCAAGTTCGATTCGAATTGATTTACAGCTTCTTCGCTGTCATTGTCGAGGGCCATCTCGGTGTTAGCAAGGATGGAGAATTCTTCGCCAATTATACGAATTGCACGATTCCGATTCTTTCGTTCCGATCGAGATGCACTTGGGTCATTTAAGACTCTCCAAATAGCTTCTCTAAGGGCAGTTGAAATATCCATCCGATTGTATAGAGTAATCAGCTTTAGTATGCCTTGTAAATTCCCCGTTGAGAAAATTTCCAAAACATGGCTTTTGGCCTCCACAGAAGGATCAATATTTTTGACTAGATCGTAAAGAGTCTGTACAAATTGTTTGCGAGAAGTCCATTTCTGATAAAAAGTTTGGGCTCGATGGGGAATCAAGTGTAGAGAACTTTCAAACAATAGGGACGACCCTATGATTTCCAAATAGACCGGTCCATAAAATCCCGACTCTCTTAACATTATTTGTGCTTCGTCACGAACCACATGCCGGAAGGTCTCTTCGGATATGCTCTTCTGATTGTAAGTTCTGCCATCACCTGAATTGTTACATTGTTGACCATCGGACAGAAGTTCTGCCCTACTAACCAAATGAGTAGCAATTTCAATCGATCGCGTTTTGCGTCGCATTTCGCTGTTCTCCAAACCGAATAATTCATCAGCAAGAGTACCAAGCACTCTGTTGAGCGGCTCTCCATCACCTTGCTGTTCTTTCAATAATGCAATAGCTTGAGCCAGGGCCGTCAATTTGTAACCCTTATCGATAAAACTGGCTATTCCGAGATCTCCAACATACTTTTGGATTGTGGGCGTCGAAACAATACCGCTTCCATTCGAAAATAAAACAGCTACAAACACATTTGCGTCGAAATCGTTTGGACTAATTATACCATCGTCGCTTCCTTCTGACGATGATCCCCATCGGTCGTATTGGGATCGTCTCTTTTCGTCGGATAATACCGAATAGGCTTCGTGCACTTCCACAAACCGTTCGTGAGCCTGAGGGTCGTCTTTGTTTTTATCAGGATGGAGTTCTCTCGCTTTGGAAAAGTATGCCTTTTTGATTGTTGACGTGGATGCATCTGGGGACACCTCCAACAAATCGTATAATTTTGTGTCCACAACCACCAATCCTCGTCTCTTCCTCGCTGCTTCTGCCTCCTGTGCCTCCATCATTAATAACAATTCTCGACGTTCGTTTTCAAGGCTTTGTGTTTTGCTTTTCCATTCTCGTTCGTACGGGTTCCAAATTTTCCCTTCTAAAATCCAAGATTTTAGTGCTCTTGGCGTTTCTAAGAGGCCATCCAAGAACGAAACTCCTGCCCGCCAAAGAGAAAATATACTGATGAAAAAGGTGAACGTAGTTCCAATGATACTTCCTACGACGAGCCCGAATATTGCGGGTAGCACCGCGCCACCATTTATTTCCTCATTTTCGTTGACGACGGCATTCGATGCAACCAAAGAAATGACTGTTACAATCGGGATTCCCAAGAAAGTGGACAAAGATGCCAGGCCTCCAACAAGCAACGATTGGAATGCTGATATTGTGCCCTCTACAATGTCCCTCGGCTTTTGTCGGTCATCCTGCAGCTTGGAAAAGTAATCTGTCACAAATTCTGAGTATGCATGATCTTGTAAATCGGGTTCTACATTCGCATCGAAACCGTGCCGTCTTTGTCGCCGAGAGGGCCGTGGCCGACTCCGAGTCGTCCTTTGCCACCGTTCCTCTTCTTCCGACGATCCCTGTACGCGCAAGGGAAACTGCAACAACACTATGCAGATAAACACAGAAGATAGCAACAATGGAAACTTCATCATTGTAGTATGAAAACAGAAACTACGAGTACTGTGCGGTTTCGACCATTTCGTTGTGCTAAAACGCGAGGAATGTGTTTTACTACGTTGCGGCTCAATTGAAACTACGTTTCACACGGGATTGGGACGTGAAATTGGTTGCCGCCGCCGTTTTTTTATTTTTTGAAGGACGGCGGCCGCCGAAAACTTACCACGGTGCAAAAACTAAGTTATTGCTAGAATGACTTGTTGTCACAATGGGTGATTCCCACAGTATATTTCCTACCATCCGTCTAAAATAAAAGCCTTTTTTATTTTTAATCAAGCAAGCACGAATACGAATAGTATGATTCCGTAATACTACAGCTGTTACAGCTTAGAGCTATTAATGGTAAGTCCCGTACTGGCAAGTTATTGGCAATTCCCATACAAATGCTAGTAGAAATTTTTAGCTCATTTTATCAGTAAAAAACCGTTATTTTAACTGCAAATTCAATAAAGGCGGTTAAAAAATGGTCCATCAACTT
>CAACVS010000097.1:0-21267 GCA_900660405.1 Pseudo-nitzschia multistriata
ACCCATGACAGATTAATTATTAAGTTGTTGTGTTTGATGGGTTCTTAACGCAGTGAAGAACATAGACATGTTGCAAAATTGGAAAATAAGAAATCTGGAGAGGTGACATATTCTTTTTTCGAACACAAATGGTTGTTTTGAGGGCTAGCGATATGTGATATCTTGCACAGGATGAAAATATTATTGTTTTCGAGAAAATATATTGCGGGACAAGGTAGCACGGTGATACAGAAATAAATAAACAACGCGGGCAAGATATAACCGGGGGTAACTACGAAATTAGAGGCTCCTTCACCGCGCGATTAGCGCGACACCATGAAAACGGTTTATGTGACGACTACAACTTGGGTATTTTTGCCAGAATTTGCCTAGCAAATCACGAGTAGATAGTGAATAAGCTCACTCTTTATTGTAAACTCATAATTATACGACAAAAAAGAGCATACATACATTTCACACCAATAAGAAAAAAATCACTAGAGATTTTTTTCACTTCATTTTTATTGCATAACACTCCTCCATAAAGTRCACCTGAAAGACCTTGCTCATGCACAGCAGGAACACTTCCAATCACTCTCTGATCTCAAAGTTCAGATGCACATCTCTCATATGGTTGAGAGTCAAGTGGTAAGTGTTTGTCAGGTRTTATTGTTGTCTGTGGTTCAGAATTTGAAGCACCTACAAAGGGCTGGTGGTAGTACTAGTAGTAGCAAAAGATTAGTACATAGTAATAGTACTACTACTAGTAGTATTGTATTTGCAGCAGAAATGGTCTATCCTTTGTCCACCAGTCAATCCCGCCAGTCTACTAGTCCTTAGCAAAAATTCGAACTATCTGTCCTTCATCCATTTCTCCTACTAATTCCCCAGTAGTAGTAATTTCTACTAATGATCTTAGTCACTATTCAACAGTGGTGGTGTAATATAACAAGAATCAATTTGATGCCCAACAAATTGGTATATTCAGAATCAGTATTAAAAACTGGACTAGACAGTATGTTCAAAAATTAAAAATACCAGATTGGCTGATTAGTAGACAGATAAAATTATTGCATGAGAAAATTGGATAAAGGGGGTAAAACTGGATTTCAAAGGGGTAAATCTTGTCTTGTACTATTTTTGATAATTTTGATCCATCTAATCAGCCAAACATATTGCTTGATTCCAATATTCAAACATCAGCAGGGTCATGAAACAATGGAGGTTTGTACCACAGAATCTGTTATCTGTTCATTATCCATGTTCAAACTGTGACTCAGAATGCAATATTGGATCATTCCTGTTCACATAAAAGTATTTGACATAGATTTTACATATTTGGGTATGGGAATGAAACTTACAGCAGAGAGGACATAGACTCTTCTATCAACACCAATGGGTCATTCCCAGAATACCAGAGGCCCAGAATATTGGTGACATTCTAGGATTTTGGGTAACAAAATACCCAGATAGTGGAAGTCCACCCACTCTTGACCTCCACCATCTAGATTTTTTGTTCTAGTATATATTATGCATAACACACCTAACATGGCTCATATGAGCTTAAATTTCATACCTGTTACTAACCAAGAAGGCCAAGTAATAGGTCCAGGTGCCTGGTATTCTGGGAATGACCCAATTAGGAATGCTACATGTGCTTATTTTGGAATATGGAATTGAACTTTGAATTACCCAAAAATAGTTACTGCATTTGCTCTAAAACAAGAAATCCAAAATATTARGAACACCACATCTCACTAGTACAAATCCAAAATGCCAGGCAAACACATCAACAAACAGGTGCACCATGTTTTATCTACTCTGTATTTTTATCTACTAATATCACAAACCAGTTTGTATACTCAGTCCACTAAAAGGGGCATGAAGGCAATGAAGAACCCTGATGGAGTCATGTCTACATTAGAAATCAGCACCAGAACCCCAAGAACCTCGGTGATAACGCCAAGAACCCCCCTTGAAAGGTATTGCAAATCCAAAAGTTTCCTCATACTATTGAAAGGCATTGATGATGAACTCAAAAAAACATGAATCATGGTCCTACCGCCTGCAGCAGCTTACAGAGGAACCAGTAGAACTACTACCATCTCTTTTTATAGCCTACTACTAGTAGTCACCACCAAGACAGGGTAGCAGCAAAAGGGAGGGGGCAGAACTGGTAGTACTAGTACATCAAACTATTCTCAAGAAACTGCTGTTGACTTGATGAGATTTATCCACAAGCAAGAAGCTTCCTACTATTGGGCCTGATCAGTGGAATGGAGTCATTTCATTCCAGGATTATGGCTAGTAGTAGCAGATGCATTGACTGCTGCAGTTGCTTTTCTATCATAAGTTGTCAATGAAAAAGCACCAAGACAAGCATGTCATTCTTCTTTAATAGCAGTCCATTCTTATTCTTCTATTGGTACTACAAAGTGTGGAATCATGTCTGCACTGAAGAACAAGAAGGCCTTTCAGCAACATAACAGAGCTGCTGAAGAGACATAGAAGAGAGGAAGGAATCTTACAAAGCTATTGGAATCAATTTCTTGGGTTTCCTTTTTCTTGTTACCATTGCCATGCAGCACTTCAGCCCCACACCAGCAGATGTAGGGGGTTTAAATGCCATAGCACCTATCTCAAGTACAGATTCCAAGTCCTCCAACACACCAGCAGACTGAGGCAAGCAGCAGTATTACATTATTGTCAGTCCATACAAATATATTCCTAATCCATTTAATTTACTAGCACTAGCTATGTAATATGGCCTTTTATCTAGATAGTAATGAATAGCTGTAGCTTTTTGTTTCTTTATCTCATGTTAATTTTTTTTATGTGTTATGCATATTGTATTGTTTGGTTTTGGTTTCAATAATAGATAGTGCTCTGTCTATTGATAAGTAAGCACATGTTTCCATGCTCTAGCTGCAATGATTCTCATCAAAATTGATTGTTCAAGATATTAGTTGCCCTCTCAAAAGATGAATCACATCATGCTGTGAATCAATTGAACACATTAGTGATCTCATTGATGCCTACAGCACTGGCCTGGTAATTGTACAATGGGATTGCTACATTCACCAGGATCTTCTGGTCACCATGTTTTTCACGTGGAAGCTTGGCCTTCAGTCCTCTTGGGTGATTCTCATGCCCCATTCAGATAGCTGTCAAAGGCTCTATTGACAGAAATGACCATGTCATTGTCACCAGTGGCACCAKTGTCTATGGTACCTAGATCCTGTTGTGAACTAGTACAGCAGATGAGGAAGTTCTTTTCCTAAAGCTTCAATGCCAAGTCAATTACTACATTTTCCCCACCATGCAAGTGGTATATGTGCTCCATCTTTTGAAACACATCATACTTAGACATTGTGCTATCATGTCACTAGCCTGGGCAATTGTATGGGCAATTCTGATTTTCCCATCTGGTCCAAAGACAAAGGCACTATTGATGTTTTTGTTGACTGTCCATGTATTGAAGTAATAATGTTTTTGTACTGCCCAATTTGATGGCATCTACAATGTAACCTTTAATTCATTATCAGTACCCAAGATCCTTGCTGCCTGGTAGTAGTAGTAGGAGCTCTGACCCTAGTGTCGGGATGGTCTTGGAAGACAACAAGGAGAACACAGCAAAAGAACTTGATCCACTTAAAGTACATCACACTAGAAGTAAGCCCAAATGTCATCAATAGAGATATTGTAACTGATACTCTTGTACAGAACCAATGTAGCAARATTCCGAGGCTAAAACAAAGGAGTTTTCTTCATGACACCTCCCTATCCCTGGTAAAGGCACACCTACTGGTGATTTGTTTGCATTGAAAACTGGTTCAAACAGAGCCACAAGTAGACAACCCTCTGGTTGAAACCCCAATAATCTAGAGGGGCTTAGTTGTTACCAGGTGCAACAAGATGGACAAATGGTGATTCATTGTATCTTCTTCTGATTGCTGTCCATGGTGTTCTCCTATCCCTCCAACAACAGTCCCCAGGAGTAATTTCTCTGTTGTTCTCCTTGTTGTAGAGAACCCAAGAGATGTYGATGAGCTCTAGTAACATGGTGGAATTTTCTTCTTTGAAAAGAATGACAAATTTGTAACATTCACTGGCTGGGTTACAAAGGTGTCCATTTGATGCTGCTACTATCAGAGGTACAGGTACTAGTTTACTTCAATTTTTGAGATCTGTTTTTGTACTCTTTGTGACACTTTAGATTTGTTTTGGTGCAAAATTTTGGGCTCCCCACGCTCTTCATGATTCAGAATTTTGAATCAAGGATTCCTAAAATCTATGTGTGTGCATACTTACTTTTGGAAGTCCTTGTCACTGGACAAATATATCTGTGTATCAAAGTCTAATTTTAAATCTATGTGTGTGCACAATTGAAAATTCTATGTAGCTTCATAGATTCTATGTTTATGGGAAATGGCCCTCTACTTTTTCAAAATCCTTGTTTAGTTTGCACTTCCTTGGCATTGCAAACTTTCACCAATAGGATAAATTTCAAACCCTTATCCATTCATTACATGGACTGCATTGCATGGTATGGGCAGCTAGTAGTTTGCTCATGATGCATATTCCAAGAGGCAACTATAAATATTACTAGAGGTGATGTTTGATCGTCTGGATCATACAATACAAGCATTGTAATGAAAGTAACCTTTCAATTCTACAGTGAGAAGTGTTTCATTGGTAATATTGATATTACAATGCTTGCACACAACATCCAGCAAGAGTAAATAATTTGTCAGCAAATAGTAATCACAAGTATGAAGAACCTTCTAATAGGTCACTGATGCCCAAAAAAGAGCGACTAGTGTATTGACCTTTTTGATAAACTGCTACGATACCAGCATGCAATTTTAATTCGCTTATCGATTTCCAAAAACTGTTCGTCCAACAATGGTCAATGATCTTGGAACGAGGAAAAGTTTATATGGACCCTTTCAAAAATTTGCATATGTAAGTCTCATAATTCAAATAAAGCAAAATGGAGATAATATCCCTGATTTGGAACACATTTCCTTGATTTAATGGCGATTCCACAATCGTATTTCTTACAAAAATATTTTTATTCGATCATCAAAAGACCCTTCAGATCTCGTAGACGGGTTTTCTTCTTTTCCTCAGCTCCAAGTTTCTGCATCGAGCCTTTCGCTTGAAGGCTCTTAACAGTTTGAAGCTCTACGATCCGTTCTTCCAAAGAGTCTTTCATGACAAGGCGATAAATTGTCACGGGTCGTGTCTGCCCAATTCGATGGATTCGATCCACTAAAAAAGGGAAGGAAGAAGGGTTATTTTTTGTGTATTGATTAAGCATTTTGTCAACCAGTTTGGATGTCATGAAAGTTACTGCACTTACTTGCTTGATTCTCAACAGATGCATTCCACCAGCAATCCATCATGAACGCCTTTGATCCGCGAGTCAAATTGATTCCAGTTCCCGCGGCATGTAGGCTGCATAAAATAAAACGGGGACCGTCTTTTTCATCAGACGAGAACGCCCGAACTGCTGCCATTCGCTTCGTCGTGTTCATAGAACCGTCCATTCTCACAAAGGTATGCCCTTCCTCCTGCAGAGCCTGACTAATGAGGTCAAGGAAGCTAGTAAACTGACTGAAAATGACGCCTTTCTCGTCAGGATGCATTCCAGCTTGGATAATCTTCAATAAAGCGGAAATTTTGGGAGACCTTCTCATGTTGTCGTCATGAATGGCTACTTCTCTCTTATCGATTTGTGTGGCGGCAGTCGCTGCACTCTTCCTGATCATATCTGACTTGGAGAACGGTTTACGACAGAGCGGGCACTTGGATCGCCCTAAGTTGGTGGTGTATACGCGATTGATGCAATCTTCGCAATAGACATGGGAGCATTTCTTCAAGATGATGCATTGAGCTTCCTCCATTTCCATTAAACACACGGCACACTCCGGAAGCTCATTGTTRTTGTTCTTATCCGTGTCAAAAGCATCTTTGA
Organism: Pseudo-nitzschia multistriata; assembly: GCA_900660405.1. Lineage (NCBI taxonomy): Eukaryota > Bacillariophyta > Bacillariophyceae > Bacillariales > Bacillariaceae > Pseudo-nitzschia > Pseudo-nitzschia multistriata. Next base: position 5,960 of record CAACVS010000097.1, read on the forward strand.
GCTTCTCCAGTAGTTCCAAACCTTCTTCGGCCGTTAATTTGGGGGTTTGATCGTTGTTTGAACGTTGTTTCAATTCGTTCCAGACTGTTAGAGCCCGTTGACGGCGTTCTAATGGAACGAGCTTTCCAGAACAGCAAGCCTGGCGCAGTCGCAGAAGCTTTTCAAAAATATTGGAATAATTCTTGAGAACTTCTTTTTCTCCATTTTGCAAGACGGCCTCGAATGCAACTCGAACGCTGCCAAACAGGGCATCATAGATAGCCTTGTGCGGATCGCCTTCCTCGAAGGAAACTTTTGTTAGCTGGACCGTCTTGTCAACCAGTTGGATACCGGCCGTGTCTTTGGAGCGTCGAAGACTTACATCTGCCATGGCTACTCGCAAACAAGCCAATCCGGCTTCTTCGTCGTTGTTTTGAATTGGAAAAGAAATGGCGCGACGGTAAATCTTCATGTCATTAAGAGGTTCGTAACCCAAGAATACCATTAAAGAATAGATATCATCCGCTTTATTGACAAAAGGAGTTCCCGTCACGGCCCACTTGCGTTGTGCCGAAACTTCATTGCAGGCACGGAAGAAGCAACTACGGGGGTTCCGAATGATATGAGCTTCGTCCAAACAGATGCGATGGAATGGGATCTTGAAAATGGAGTCAATTGGTCTTTGTTTTTTCTTCGGTCTTGCCGGAATTTTGCTCCCGTCGTCGTCTTTCGCTTTGCCAAATATCTTTGTATAATCAGCAGCTAACGTATTATAGGATACTAGTAAAACGTTGATTTCTCCCTCTTTCACCTTCTGTAGCAACGTGGCTCGTGACGGACCTTGATAAACACCCACGTTGAGTACGCCTTCGTCCACATGTTGGTCGATCTGCCGCTGCCAGTTGGACATCACGCTTACGGGACACACAATCAGTGTGCAATGTGGTTGGTGTAGGTTGGCGACCTTTGAAGTGCCAGGAATACCAGTAGACTGAGGTGGGGCTGCCAGGATGAGCGAGATCAATTGCAGCGTCTTTCCCAGACCCATTTCATCACACATAATACCTCCCTGAACCGTTCCCGGCTTGGTCGGTTGCGATGCCTTCGTGATATTGCAGTACCAGACATCAGCATTCTTTTCTTTTCGTTGAGAATATAAGCAAGGAACCTTCGGATTGTTATCCCTCTCTACCAGCCATTGCAGTCCAGTTTTTTTGATAATCGAGCAATTCGGTTTTGAGCTGTGATGGCACAGGAACTTCCGGGAGATCTTTCAACTGCTGCTCTGATTGTTTATCGAAAAATGCATCTAATTCCTTGGCCTGTGTCGTCCAATCCATGGTCTTGCTTTCGACGATCGCTGCCGCCTTCGATTTCTTGGTGATGTTCGCCTCCGTTCGAAAGTCTTTTTGGCGTTTGAAGGCTTTCTTAATGTCAAGAGCCAACGGTCGCAAACGGTCCAACAACTCGTCCATCGTCGAGGCAGCTCCAAAGGCGACGAACTCAATATTCAACGGCAGAGTTTAACTACCTCCTCCGAAAAGAATTGTGCCCACGAGTGACAAGGCCAACTCGGGAGGATTGCTTTCGTCCCGGCTGCTACTCGAGCAGTAGCGATCCATGAATGGCGCGATGATCGCTGCCCATTGGCATTTGATGTGCCCAACCTTTTTGCCTTGGAGGTTGTCCACACGAATCGCATTAGAGTCGTAAGGATTTTTGGGTTCACGAACAATATTSATGAATTCTCCTGCGTGTGCCACTCCATCATAATATCTATCGTATTTGTTCGCGTTGTTGTTGATGACAACATGTTATCGAAGTCCAGAGTGCAATAGACAATAATGTAAAGAGTAACAGTGACAAACTGAAATGAGATAGTGCTTCCTCATTTAGGATGTAGTGGAATATCATCGTTAAATTGTACTCACTGGATTCCTACAACAACAGTACTGAAAGAAGCAAATTTGCAGTGCTGCACGGCTACCTCATCTACTTCGGGTGGCGTGATTTCTGTATCGGCCGCAAGTGTTCACTACCAAACAATCATCGTCATCGTTTTCTTGCGTCAAATCCACTATAGAGGATTCGGGAGGAGTGATAGTTCGTGCAGACGCAGACCGACTGGACGAATGAACTGGAGGCGTCATTGTCGAGAGCGGTCTCGGGCGCTTGGGCGTTGCTCCCTCATCAATGGTCTTGTAAGACGACATGCCTTTGTTCATCTGCTTTATGTATGAGGATCGTTACAGTCGAGTAAGTGATTGATGACCAGAAGTGATAGATTTGAGGTACTGCAGTTGCCTTGCTTMCTGATATTTCCAGAATGTAAGCCAAAATCTTCGTTGAATTTCGTTGTCAGAAACATTTTTGTTAATTGATTGTACTAGTCCTGGCCTACAGGTACGTGCCGGTACAGCACCGCGAATGATTCAACGAGAATGGTACTAATGATTTCAACCCGGTTTCTACCTGGGCATCATTAAAATCTTTTATTAGTACTTCTAGCATGTACGAATATCTACTGTACCGTACCGTACCCATTTCGAGTTCCCGTTCTTGTTCTGAACTGATTTTACTACGTACCGTACTTCTAACGTAGAAGTACGTATTATACAATACGAAGAATTGTGGTACTCGTACTCGTAGTCATCGAAGAAAGAAAATAGCGCGAAATTGATGCCAACATTTTATGACGTCTATTTTCCCCCCCAAAAAAGGTCGAATTTCGATAGGGTACCCCGACACGACACCCCTTAAATAAATCATTAATCTTTTTGTCTCTACAGTACCGTACGTACGAAGTCAATCGGATACCCGTACCGTACGACTGGTTTCCAGGTGTAAGATGTTCTCGAAAACACGCGTCATGATAGGTTGAAGCTAAGTTTCACAACGATACATGGGGGAAAACTCAAGATTTTAGCGTTCGCAACCGAAACAGGGGATGGATTCTTCTGAGAATCCAGACAACCGGAGAACGCGTAACCGGTATTTCCTGCCAAAATCCATTGACAAAGCCGCAATCCAGGCAAGGACGACATCCACTGGACAAATTGTCATCCTACCGAAACACACACTACAATCGAATATCCAGTCGTAACAATGGTTAAATTATCACTCTCAACGCTGCTATTTCTGCTGTCGACAGAGTCGACCTTGGCGTTCGCTCCGTCCGCGTTCAAAAGTGTTTCGTCATCGCTGATGGAGTTGAGAGCTTCCTCCTCTTCTGACAGTGATCTTGCCGATTGTTTGGTTTTGGGAGGCGGAATTTCCGGTAGCACTCTGGCGCACAACTTAAATAAAAACGGCGTTGACGTTGTCCTGGCAGAAGCTCGGGACTATTTGGGAGGGAACGTCAAATCGCACCGCACAGAGGAAGGATTCTTGTGGGAGGAAGGCCCCAACTCGTATGCAACACAGCCCAGCGTCGTTCGAATTGCTTACGAGCTGGGCATCGACGACCAATTGGTATTTGCCAATGAATCGTTACCACCGTGGGTCAACCACAACGGGAAGCTCCACCCGCTGCCCAAAGGGCAGGGGGGAAAGGGCCCGAAGGGACAAATCGAGCTCGTCTTTGGACCAAATGGTGTCCTGAAATTCGCCCTCTTGGGGCAACTCCTATCGTGGCCTGGAAAAATTCGTGCGGGTATCGGTGCCTTCGTGGGTCACGCCCCCGCTCCCGAAGGCAAGGAAGAAACCATTCGTGAATGGGTGACTCGTATCTTGGGAGAGGAGGTCTTTCTGAGATGCATTGAYCCCTTCGTGTCGGGTGTTTATGCCGGGAATCCCGAGACGTTGGCCATCAAGGCAGCCCTGCCAAAAATTGCTCGCATCGAAGATATTTCTTATTCAATTGGTTGGAACAAATTCGGAGCTCTTTTCTACGGTGGTCTAAAGAGACAGGTCGCTTTGACGAAAGAACGAAAGGCCGACCCACCCGCTCCCGAATGGCCCGAGTTTGAGTACGGAAACCCCGGTTCCTTCCGAGACGGACTCGCCACACTGCCGAACGCAATTGCCAAGGAACTCGGAGAAAAGATTCGATTGGAACACAAAGCAACGAAAATCGAGAAGAAGACCAACGACGACGGCAGCGAATACTATGAGGCGACATTCGAAACACCAAAAGGAACCAAAACTGTCAAAGCGAAAACTGTTGTATCTACTGTGCCTGCTCATTGTATTAGTGATGTGCTCGAACCCGTGATGGAAGAATCCAAGGAAATCTTCGAGAAAGTCCGAAAGGACATAGATCGCATCGGGGTCTACTATCCTCCCGTTGCAGCTGTTACCGTTGCGTATCCCAAAAAATCGTTCAAGGATGTGGAACTGCCAAATGGTTTTGGAAACCTCCAAGACTTGCCTGGGTTTGGTAGTCTCAATCCCCGCTCTGAAGGAGTACGAACGCTTGGAACTCTCTGGTCGTCGTCGCTTTTCCCCGGGCGTGCTCCCAAGGATTACAACCTGTTGTTGAATTACATTGGTGGGTCGCGAGATGTTGGACTTGCCGACTTGTCGGAAGAAGAAATTATTGCCGAAGTCGACAAGGGATGCCGACAGGTATTGCTTAAAAGCGACGCACCTCCTGCTAAGGTTATTGGTATGAAGGTATGGCCTACCGCCATTCCTCAATACGAATTGGGACATTTGCCAATCATGAAAGAGCTTGAAGAGGCCGAAGCGAAACATCCTGGACTTTGGGTATGTGGTAATTACCGAACCGGTGTTGCCTTTCCCGATTGCGTAACCTTTGGATACGAAAAAGCCAAGGAAGTCAAGAGCTTTTTGGACGCACGAGATAATGAAAAAGAACCCGTGAAGACTACAGAATCCAAAGAAGCAACAGTTAAAGTCGTTGGCAAGGAAGAAAAAGAAGAGGAGGACACCGCCAAGGTCGAAACTGTTGTTGACGATATGAAGGAAGAGGAAGTTACTGCCGCTGCCGTTGAGAAAGAAAAGAAGGAAGAAGAGAAAGAAGAGGAAACTGCTTCCGTTGTCGTCGAAAGCATGGCGGATGATACGAAGGAAAAAGAAACAACGGAGAGAAAGATACCGTTTTTCCTGACAGAGAAGAAAGTCGAAAAAGAATTGACAATATGATACTACGATAGAGTAATACACTTCTTGTAGAAACAGGGAAATGCACTATTTTTGAAAAGGTCGATTATTATATTTGTCTTGAGGTTTTTGCAGGCACGTGCAAACCAAGATATCGTACGAACTTTCCCTCCATACTTCTTGCTGAATATTGGTGAAGAGTTTGCATTTTATTTTCACTTCGACAATTCTCAAAAGATGGTTCTATCTTGAACTTATCTTTACTACTCTATTTTGTCTTGCGTCTCTTTGTATCGGGTTGTTGCAACAAAATATACATCTCGTCACTTTGGAACTTTTTCAAGATCTCATCAACGCCACAGRTGGGAGATGGGAAGGATTCATTGGCGAATTCTACCTCCTCCTCATGGTTCCGAACCGTTGATGGCGTTCTTGATTGCACTTTCCGTTGTACCGTTTGATCATTCTTGAGTTCAAGAAGAATTTCTAGATTCGTTTTGCTCATGAGCCGAAGGAATTGTGGTTCTGAAAGGCAATTTTTTCGGATCATCATGGCAAGCTGGCGTATTCTTTCGGAAACAAAGTGATTCGAAGCCACAATTTCCTGGAAGTCGATGATTTTTTTCAGATTCGATTCTTTTCGGCTACGCTTCTTGGCGTCCTGCGACGAACGATATTGACCTACTAGTATATTGCGAAGACATTGGGACACTTTTTCGCGGGCCCTTTCGGCGTCTATGAGCTTCCAGCTGCATCGACCCTTGATGGTTTCCGTGACCGCAATCTTTTGGACAAAACCGCCACTGGGGCTCTTTGTTTGAATGTGTTGAATAATATCTCGGACAATCTTGGATTTGTCCTTTTTCCCAAACGTCTTAGAATACTCTTTGGCTCGCTTCTGCACGACAGCACGGAAATATATGTTTCCAGTATGAACCTTTGCCTTTTTTCCTTGACTACAAATGACGTCGAATTCTCCCGGTTCGAAATCAATCGGTAGGGCCTGGTTTAGGAAGATAAAATCCGTCGCTTCTGTTGTCATCAAGGTCTTCTTTTTGGTATCTACGAAGTCGCTATTTGATGATTTTTGCAGGCTATGGTGGTGATTACAAGGATGATGAGATCTGGCGAAATGCGAAGAGAAGATTACCTCTGTCATCTTTTTATTGTTGTCGTCTCAGTTTCTCTGCTGCGTTGATTTATTTGTTGTGCGAGATGATTTGAATGAGCTTTGACTGACTCTTGCTTGATGAGAAATCAGATTTCTCTAAGCACATTCGTACAATAGATACGTTCCGAATGGGATGATAATTATGAGCATTGGCTGACTYGTGCTTGCGAACAAAGTGTCGAGCCGGTTAAAAGGACGATGGAGTGTGCACTGTTTAATTACGGAACCGTTCGACATAAATCCGTACCTTTTCAACGTCGTGGCGTTTGATCTAATCGTAAAGAGATRCCAACAGTGACAACTCTCGACCAGAACCATATTATGAACGATTGACAGGTTCTCCAACCGTATGTAAAATGCGTTGATCTATTTCTAGGACTAAAGGGGTTATGACAATTCATATAAGACAGCCATTACTACAGTTGTTCTTCCAAGACTCAGAATTTTTCAACAAACTTTTTCAATCCAGTCCGTGCGTCCGTTCGCCCAAATACAGTGAATACTACCAGCACCGGACCAACATGCTTTCACGTACGTAAGACAAAAAACTACTTCTAGTACCGGTAACACAGTTCGTACGGTGCTTCGTATTAATCTTGAATCACGAATGGAACGTTCTCAATTTTTCACTACAAAGGGAAGTACMGGTAGGTACAGTACTTGGGTATCGTTTTGTACTCATATGTAAAACATACACACACTAGGATAGGAACTAGGGAACGAGTTACATACGTACGTACCCTACAGTAATACGGTACCAGGCAGCTATTAATTACTGTATTAAGTATTAACCTCGAAGGATTTGAAAAAATAACTTTGTGCGCTGTTACACAACAAAGAAACTTTTTGRCATAATTATGCCCTCTGTAGTCATACGTCGATGACTCAAGACTTCGGTAATGCAGAATTCTAATGAATCTACCGGACGTACGGTGATTTACTCATACGTCGATGACTCAAGACTTGGGTAATGCAGAATTCTAATGAATCTACCGTTAGAAATCTACCGTTATTTACGTTAGTTACGTTAGTTACCTACGCTATCGGGACGTATGGTAGAAATTGAATCTTCGGTGAGTCGAGAGATTCGATTGGCCACTGCCGACGCATAATCTACGGTGCAGGACGGTATCTCGACCTGTTTCCAAACACGACGAGCTCGCTTCCGCCCAACTTCGGCCGTTATTTTATGCACATACCATGTCATTGGGTTGAACTTGACAACGCATTGGTGACAAACACTGCGCACAAATCATTTTCCCAGATCTTAAGCAGMTTTTCATAGCACAGAGATCCGGATTGTGGAAGCTGACTTCGTTCAAAATTTATTTGCAAAGTTACCAGCAAGAGCTAGCCAAAATTTTTCTGATCAAACCGGTTAAAGTTCGATGACGATGGGTCGCCACTCTGTGGTTGTTTTTGACGGCAAACGCTCCCAACCGCCGATCTCACTTCTCGTTATCATCGTGATAATGGCTTCAACGAGGTAGGTTTCTTCTCGATTTTTCATTCGTGCCATCTCGTCGCACACAATTTGCAAAAATATTTTTTTGCATTCGCACTTCGGAYAGCGCGCCTCGCTAGGTGGTTATTTTTTAAATTGTTTCCAACGGGCGGGAGCGACCAGAATGACTGTTGAGAGAAGAACTGACGCAAAAATCGGCTCGTCACGACATGTTGCATCAAAAGCAGCTGCGACAAAATGCCGTACAAACTCCATCGCTGACGTCACGGCGCAGTGCGCGTTACAGGAAAAAACATTCTCATTGAACCGAATCCAAGCGCGCAGGGTTCGTGCGAGTTTATTCTTTGGAACAAAATCGATGTGTTTCCTGCATTTTGCGTTCCATGTGTTCTCTGTCCACTCCTGCATGCCCGCACGCGCTCTATCGTGGTGGCAAACCAACATTTGCTTCGCACACATGCACACACACACTTCCACTACGACATGTGCATGGGTCACCAATTTGCTGCGCACGAGAGAGTAGGAAGTGGAACATCGAGGCCTCTTCAACGTTTATCGGCACAAAGTATCTTTTTGCAATGCAGCTGGTTACCCTTTCTGTCCGTACGATAGACAAAAGCGTTCCAATTCTCCAAATTAATAGGTGCTTGCTGTAACAAACTCTGCCGGAACACAAGATCTCCAGTGCATCAGTCTGCTCATCAAGAAACCAAATTTCTCACTTGATGGCGACGACGCATCCTAACTTGTGACACAGAAAGCATTCCGACTCGATTGCTATCCCAACCTGCCATATCGTCGGCGCAAAATAAACCCAACGCCTCCAATTCCATCACTCCAAAAAGAAACAACCAATAATGACGAGAAAAATAACTCACCTGGACCTTTTCCTTGTCTGCCTCCTCAATAGCCTCTTGTTGTCGGCAACGCTGACGGATGCCTGGTCACCGGGCAGTCTGTTGCGATTTGGAAGAGGACCACGCCTCCGACCGGTTCCTACGAACCTCTGTGTCCTGGCCGGTCGTCCCCGCAAGTCTTCGTCGCCGCAAATGCCCGAAGATTTCGACAACGACTTTGACAACGATGGCAAGGTCACTCGACAGAAACAGGAGCTTCGATCGATGCTGGAACAACATCATTTCGAGGAATCCACTTCATCGACCATGGCTTCGACGACGTTTACGGAAGACATTTACCACAAAAAGTTAGACGCTGATTCCCCTACTCCTCAACACTTCTCACCTGATCCCTTGGAAAATRACAACAACAAGGAAAGCTATAATAACGAGAATAACAACTCAAGTAACAAGAACTTTTTGCAAGTTCCTCAACTGAGTATACCAACTCGAATTGCCAAACCCGGGCTCGGATTGGAACACCACAATCGAGCGATGAAAAGTCTAGTGCACGAAAGGTTCGGGAGGAATCCCGGACAACAGCAACCGCGAAAACCAGAAAACAAGGATATCGACAACGCAGACTCAAAGTCGCGGCTTGTTTCTAAAAAACCAGAATGGAAACGAYTAGAAGAGCACAAAGCCGACATCGACAAAATCCACTTGCGCGATTTGTTAATGGAGGAAGAACGGTCCGAGGCAATGTACGCCGAACACGATGGCGTCTATCTTGATTTTTCCCGTCAACGGGCAACCTCGGAAACCATGAAGTTGCTCCAAGATTTGGCAAAAACACAGCGCCTCGAAGAACGCATACAGGACATGGTAACGGGCAAAAAGATCAATTTTACCGAAAAACGCGCGGTCTTGCACACAGCACTTCGCGCCGATCGATCGGAAGAGATCATGGTGGATGGAGTCAATGTAGTGGACGAGGTTCACCAGGTTCTAGACCAGATCAAACACTTCACGCAAGGTGTTCGTAATGGTGAAATTCTGGGATACACCGGCAAACGCATCAGGAATATTATCTCAGTTGGTATCGGTGGGTCATACCTYGGCCCTGAATTTCTCCACGAGGTTCTCAAGACCGAGCCAGAGGGAATTAATTCTGCTCTTGGATACAATCTGAGATTTCTGGCCAACGTTGATCCCATTGACGTGGAACGGACCTGCGCTGATCTCGACCCCGAGGAAACCCTCATTGTGGTCGTCTCGAAAACATTTACCACTGCCGAGACCATGTTGAACGCTCGTGCTATGCGCCAGTGGCTTTGGGATTTCATGGGGAACGACAAGGAGGTCGTCAAGAAGCACATTGTAGCCTGTGCGTCTGTCTCCTCTATTGATAAGGTTAAGGAATTTGGAATCGACACGGAAAACTACTTTTTCCGATTCTGGGACTGGGTTGGAGGACGATACAGCGTTTGTAGCGCTGTAGGCGCCGTTCCAATCAGTCTCATGTACGGTTTTGATCTTTTCGAACAATTTTTGAAGGTACGTAAGCTTGTTATGAGTGGAAATGAAATGGCTTCCTCTGTGCGCCTAGTTTTTGTACTCAGATGAAAATAACACTTATTTGTCGGCTTTTGTTGTTTTGTGAGAGCAGGGTGCGCAATCCGTAGACGAACATTTYAAAACTACGCCCATGGAAAAGAACATTCCTGTAATTATGGGATTGTTGGGAGTCTGGAATCATTCATTTTTGGGATACAAGACACGAACAACCTTGCCGTATGCTGAAGCATTGCTGAGGCTACCATCTCATATTCAGCAGCTGGACATGGAGTCCAACGGAAAGGTGATGACCAAGCACGGTGTCGAAGTTGATTACAACGTCGGTGAGATTGATTTTGGTGAGCCTGGTACAAACGGGCAGCACTCATTTTTCCAACTTCTTCATATGGGCCAAACAGCTCCCTGCGATTTCATCGGCTTCTGCCAGTCCCAGCACGATCTATGCTTGGATAACGAGTCGTTGAGCTCGCACGACGAACTTATGGCAAACTTCTTTGCCCAGCCAGATGCYCTGGCCAACGGCAAGACCGAAGATGAAGCACGTGCTGAAGGAATCGAAGAAGAGTTGATCCCCCACCGGGTTTTCAAGGGAAACCGTCCTAGCATGTCTCTMCTCATGCCAAAGCTCACTGCCTACGCAGCTGGGCAACTGCTTGCGATTTACGAACACAGGACGGCCGTACAGGGTTTCATTTGGGACATCAACTCGTTTGATCAATGGGGTGTGGAGCTCGGAAAGAAGCTTGCGAACGATGTCAAGGACCAATTGATCRAGGCAAGAAAGAACACGGGGAACGAAAATCACGTCGTGAAATCTTCCAATCCGGCCTCGTCGAGGATGTTGAACTATTATGTGAAGAATAGTCCCGCAAACACATGTTTTGCTGGTGATGTTCATGGCATTGACGAAACACCGATTACCTACATCACGAGGAAAACGCATCAAGATCATGCTCGTGCTACCTCAGTAGCTCCACCGACCGGACACGATCTTGGTGGAAATCAGGGGCTTCTGTGAATAACTCGCATCGTAGGATAACATGTAGACCAAAAATTGTACACTTTCAAAAAACGCTTTCGAATTTCACCTGCCCTTCACCAGAGCTTCTTAGAGTGTAACTAACGTAAGGTATAGTAGTCGCAGTCTGTAAAAAGTGAGCCACATGAATTACCAACTTGCGCTCTCCCACATTTTCATAGATTGATCAAGAAGACACGAGTTCGATTCTCCAACAAATCATGAACATCATCTACATGAACGTGTTTTATTTTTGCATCTCTCCCTAATGTTGWATTAACTTAACAATTCTTTGATACAATAGATCTCTTCAGGGGATGGTTGTGTCGTTGACGAACCATTCKACGATGTTTTCCATGGATTTGCCTAACATCTGTCCTGTTGCTCTAACWTCGGCCCTCATTTCATGTATATTGGGCAAGATCTTTGGAATGTGTGTTGCAAAGGGGTTAACTCCACGATTCCCTTTTTGGAAGTAACCGTCACCAAAGGTTCCGATGATGGGAAATATTCCGAACGAACTCAGTGATGTGATACTGATATTTGCCATTACAAGTCTTGCGTAGGCGAGTGGATGGGTCTCATTGACACCATTATGAATTGAAATCTTTGCATTTGGAGCAAAGTCYTGCAAGTAATCCACCAATACGTYGACAACGATCCTGCATTTTTCAGCATTTTTCCTATCTTTTAGTCGATTATAACGGATGTCAAAGGGTTGGGTCAAAATTCCGATGCTTTCTGTGTTGTTCGGTATCCAYTTTTTGTATTCACTGAAGCGGATCATTCCAAAGTCACTGCGTTTAAAACCGCCSAGGACATCTCCACATCGAAAATGAAGCGCAACATCGTCTAATTCCACACCCGGGATTAGAGGTGTAGCATCTATGGGAACGTCAGGATGTTGGCGGACTTGGTCTCTAGTACCCACAAGTGTGACTGCCATCTTTCGCAAWTCATCTTGTATCTCAAATGCCATTTTATCGATTCGGAGAAAGGGATATTTTGGAGTGCACGCCTCTTTCTCGGTGGGCCGAATCCCGCCGTGTGGCCACAGTTTTCGATTCGTTGGTTGTGCCTCTTGATATTTATCAAACCACGGCAGCAACAAACTCATCTTCGAGTCTTGTCCATCAAGACATTGAAAGTTAAAATCCACACCAGCAAGATACGCAGCCATTCTGGCGGCATAAACAGCAGTTATCCAGTTTCCTTGTCCAAAACCCTGTTTATTTTGGTTGTGATCGATGCAGTCCATGGTCACATTTAGTACAGTAGACGGAATCGGCGTCCCATTAATTTTGTCCAGGGGTCTGGAGAGCGTCATATTYTGCAAGAGGTTGCAGAGCTTCTCTTGGCCATCGTCCCAAAATAGATAGGTTTCATTTACATCAACCACGAGTTTTCCATTACTATTTACATAGCCCTTTTCATCCTCAACGAGAAATATTTTCCCTTTCGTATCAAGTTGTGCCCCAGTCCGGATAGCTTCGTGTGCATCCATATTCCAGACTAATGTCTGCTTTGAACCAGAACTCGCTGACTGCATGGTATGTGTGGCATTGTTGTCTTTCATGAAAGTATTTRAATTTTCATTGTTYATGTCTTKAGGTTTCTCCTCTCCTCGYTGTTGCATTGTCTCTTCTTCAAATGTGGTGATGTTGCTGAATCCTAACGAAGACATTGAGATTTTTTTATCTATAGGTTCTAGTAAGGACGTTCCGGYCGGCGATAAGAACGATGATTCATCCGGAGTGTCAGTCAATGAGGACAATGGTGGAGGCTTTCTAAGATTACCCCCAGAAGAAKAGTTTGATGTTGCGACCGCATCATTTGCTTCAAGTATGTCAACGTAAGAAAAAAGYGCTTGGTACATTTGGTTGTCCAAGACAAAGATCGAGCCTCCTAGGCATAAGAGGAGAACTAGTATCTCTGCGTATTTGTGCATATTTTTTTGTTGAAACCAAATTAAGACACTTGGATATGGCAATTGGTTGATTTCTCAAATGCATACAGATACTGCTACAATGTTATGTTCTTCGACGCATTGATTTTTCTTATCGTATCTATTTCTCTCGTCTATCACTGTTTTCGGCTTCGTTTCAGCAAGAAATGGAGGAATCCAGTTACTATGCTTAGTAAAGCAAAGAATAGTGTACGGTATGAGGAATATCAACATTCGGTGTGATCGATTCTCTCAAACGCTGTTACCGTACATGGAAAATGAGTTATAATGAGTTGAAATTGTTGTTTCCTTGAACGTACTACGCGTGAAATAACAATTGAAACTACGTTAATTGAGGAATTTTTAAATTAACGTTAAATGCCTCAATTATAACGTAATTTCAATYGTTATTTTACGTGTAGTACTCCTTTTTTCAAAAAAGCGACCGCTCGCTCAAAAACGGTTACTAGAACTTCTTAAAAAATAAGGATCTCACCCAACGCGCAATGACCAGACCAAGTCGAAAATTCGAGCTCACTCGTATTAACATATCACGGGACTTCGTTATTTAAGCTCAAGCATTCTGAGCTACCGCTAGCGCTTTGAGGACACAAGGACTCCTGAATGAATAAATCAGTGTTTTTCGTCAGCAGTTCACTCCGAAAYTACGGTACGAGTACTCGTACGAAGGTTGTACGTAACGGACGGAAAGAGTACTGTATTTTGTATTTTATAAAGAATTGAGAATTTTCATATATTTGTTCTTTTCGATGAATAACACCACATGATTAACTAATGTGGTGTAATCAAGAAGATGCCGACAACCATTCCGCGATTTCGTTCAACTTCATCGTAGAAATATTCTTTGGAGAAAGAACATTGCCACTCATAAGCCGTATGTTCTCAAAACCTTTGTATTTCCCAGAGATAATTCTTCGAATTATTTTATTTTCAATGTAATCGTTGCCTTCAGTGATGGAAACTGATGGTTGAAAATAGCCTTCCCCGAATGATCCAATGATCGGAACCATACCAAAAGTGCTAAAGGAGCTAAAGCTTTGTTTAGCCATTGCGATCCGAGCATATTGTAAAGGGAAAGTATCGTTGTTGTAAAGCGATATGTTGACTGACTGACCGGAATAAAACTCCTGTAGATATTCTGACAACAAATTACTTGCACCATAGCACTCTCCATAAATATCTTGATTTGAACTCTCCTCCACTTCCCCTTGACTATCAGTTATGATTCCAATTGATTTGACATCCTCGTTAATGTACTTCGTGTATTCCCGAAATTGCAAAATGCCGACTCGGTCAATTCTTCTSATTGAGTTTAATCCCCTACCATGTGCATCGTTATGGCAGGGTAAATGAATAATGACATCATCTACTGAAATATCAGGGATCCATGGTTCAACATCTAACGGTATGAGCGGATGGACCCTTTTAGGAACATCTGTTCGACTGCCAATGAGTTGAAGTGCCATTTTTCGAACATCGTTTCGCATTAGATCGGCCATCTTTTCCAGTGGCATYTTGTTACTAGTATAATCAGCATTGATATTGGAAGARGAGCATACTTGATCCTGAGTCGGCGCGTTCCCCAGAAAGGGCCAAGGTTCATTGCTATCCGTTGCGGACTGGTAAGACGCAAACCATGGGAACACCCATCGTAATTTCCTATCCTTTTCTTTCATAAAATTGTTGAGATTCTTCGTGGTATTGTTGTCTCCGTCATAGCTGTTGCTGCAGTGGAATTCAAAATCCACTTTTGCCAAAGCAGTAATCATTCTAACACCGTACAGTGCCAATACTGTGCTTCCTTGCCCTTTCATTTGTTCGTTCATAGCATTACAGTCAGCTGCAATATCTAGTGTTATTGGAGGAATTCCTCTTTTAGGTACTGTATCTAAACTTTTTTGACCGGTCATTTGTCGAAGGACGCTACATAGGTGATTATTGTCACCAAAGTTGCCATCGTTGTGGCTTGTAGAATYTATATTTGMTGCCAAGGAACGATAAATGATAGTTTGATTGGTTTCGATGACGAATCGCATATCGTCCACRAATTTTGAGTAGTTTGTGCCCGCCTTGCGAACAGTCTCTCCMGCGACAACGAAGGTTGTGTCAGGACGAGCGTGACGAATTGCTTTCCATTTTCCTTGTTTCTCAGTCGATTTTCTTAATATTCCCTTGTGTTGGAAGTCATTGTTGCCTGTATGGGTTTCGTCGTTGTCATTCAATATCAAGGA
>CAACVS010000097.1:25786-44417 GCA_900660405.1 Pseudo-nitzschia multistriata
TTGCTCAAAACCAAGCGGGGATGACAACATTTACCAAACGTGTAATAACTTCAACATCAAAAGTTGTTACCAAGCTTTGACTCCAACGGAACTGTCCAGGAAAGCGGAAGTGATAATCATCTTCCTGTCGTCGACTAAAAGYCAGAAAAGTTTTCCTCAATATGTATTTGCCATCGACATCATCGACAGCATCAACGACGCTTGCTACGGCATTTGTTCGAGCTTCCACTTGCATACAGAGTAAAAGTGATTATTTACGAAATGCGTTTTCACCAACATTTGMGCAGACAGCCATTTGCAAKTGTCAAAATAKTCACCTACACAAGTCATCAAGGGAATTTACGGGAAGAACAATCACAGCTGCTCACAGTCGCGCAATGGCACTCCTAGATCCGGCTAYAACAGCGGCCGCATCAAATTTCTTCAACGGAGTCCGATTTCCAGCCATTTTCATCGCAGGAGCATCACTAGCAGGAATGTTTGCCATGACAGAGGATGTCAATGACACCTACGGATTGTCG
Source organism: Pseudo-nitzschia multistriata (assembly GCA_900660405.1). Lineage (NCBI taxonomy): Eukaryota > Bacillariophyta > Bacillariophyceae > Bacillariales > Bacillariaceae > Pseudo-nitzschia > Pseudo-nitzschia multistriata. The sequence goes on from CAACVS010000097.1 coordinate 26,308, forward strand.
AAGCTTCAGATTTTTTTGCTACGGCTTTATCATGTGACGTCTCTATTGAGTTTTTGTTTGAGCCTTTCATCAATAGTTACATCCACGACAGCGAGTACACTTTTATTGCTATCCGAATTTTCGATGGTGTCGAAGGCGGAAAAGAAGTTGGGCCTGGACGCTTACCAATTTTTGCGATCAAACATGAACTTTGAGTTTATATTTACGAGATGGTCTTTTTTCGTGTCAGCAGTGTTATTGTTCGCATCCACAACAATTCGCATGCTACTGCAATTTGAATTATTTAAACCAAAACGAAGACTAGCGGGATGGAGTGTTGTTTCGACAATGGTAGGCGTTATAACCTTCATCATGGGTTATACCAACACTACTCAACATTGCTGGCCTTCCTTTTGGGGTATGACACAGGAAATCTTCCGGATTTTGTGGAAACGTGCTTTTCTGAAYCGTCAACGGATGTTTCTTGTGTCATTGACATCGTTTAGTGTCGGAACGCTCTTAACAATCAAGTTCTTGATGCCGAGTGCAGTCGAACATGATCAGCTTGCCGACCATGATAGATACACCTAATAGTTCACATTAATATTGTTCCTACCACTAAGTAGTAYGAATTGCTATCGATTGCGAACGTGGATACGTTCGTCGTAACTATTTTTTRAAATGGATGCACTAAGTTRGATGCAATAAATTGGTGGCTTTGCTAGATTTAAATCAGGGACAACAATTGATTGAACGTCATYAGCCGAATCAGACTATTTTCCTGTGAATTYCTTTGCAACAACACGATTTTCAATTTGCACATGGAGGTTCGCAAAGTGTGCTACTTTGGAAAAGTAAATCACGTGACMGTGTCATTTAAAGCTCCRCCCAACGATTATCATCAAATTCCCTTGCTCTCACCCCGATGAAGAAGTATTGTACTTTTGTTATSTTTCCACTTCCTCATCAATACCTACTCCATCGGCCAAATCTGGAGATCCATYAGCGCTATAAGCATCYGGCATAATCCAAGGTACGAGCGCAAGAATTAATGCGTGTTCGTAGTATTCCGATCGGCCCATCAAATTGTCCGTCAAATATCCCACCGTTCCGGAGCCTTTCTTCGACATTTTTCGACCAGAAATTTTGTCATCGGCGTCTCCCAACTCCATTCCTTTCTTAATCAAATCGTTCATAGCAGAAGGGAGCATAAACGACCCYGTTTTTGMCAGACTAAAAATTGGATTGCTATCTTTCTGCGAAACTGATGCTTCACGGGAAGCAATTGTTTTCAGTAGCAGCGACTCCCGTTTGCCGTACACCGCCATCCACGCCATGCACCACAAAGTTTCATTGCCATCGTGGTCAAGAGCGAGCGACGACCATTCTAACCCACCTTCCAACCCGAAACTCAAGTGAGGAAARCAATCATATGCGTCTCGGTAAGCTTTATAGGCACTCATTGCTCGAGTTTTTGCGCCCCGAAGAGTCTCTTCCTGAAAACAAAAGAGGGAGAGTGAGCGAGACAAGATCGATATCACGATCAGGATATGAAAAGCGTCTACGGGGTCGCTCAATGATTGGTTTCATAGCTTACATCTCCAAAGGGCTGATCAGGAACTCCAGAATCTACTCCAAACCCCTCGATGTGGACTTCCAAATCGGATATTGAATCGGCTTTAATCGATTGCTTGATTGCGTTCTCCACCGAATCTATTTTGCACGGGTTTTTGGTACCGACGGCTATTCGTAGTAACTGCATATCATTTTCGACTCCTTTAGTGTTTAACTTCAGCTCCGCCATGGTTCTGATTTTGTGATTGTGACTGGCCTACTTTARTAAGAARTATGAASCATAATTACACCCKTTCTGCGAAATATGTGACGCTTCATCCTCTAGCCTCGAGTTCGTCTCGTGCAGTTCAATTTGTCGCGTTCAAGAACTTGAAAATTGATGGGGAAGATATGCTGAACGCACGCGCAATTTAGCGAAGCAGAAGTACTAAGTACAGTACAGTACMGTTTCCAGAAGTAAGCACTAATAGTAATTCTCTAGCAGTAACCGATGAATTTACCTCTCCAGTAGTAAGGACCAGCAGAGTACAGCCCAAAATATGAGTACTCCATGGAGATGTTCATAACAAAGAGGTAGTACTTCTTACTCTAATTTTTGTCTTCAACTGAGCTGATWTCAATCTTTCCTCTTATTTTTCACTCATACTAGTACTACTCCTTTTTGCAATCTCGTTGTTAGTACTACTAGTAGTACTACTACTAGTATTTCTTCTCGTCCTCCTCATCAAATACCAAGAACCTCTCAGGTACAAATGTACCTATTTTCTACAAAAAGTGAAATACAATCAATAACATGGTAAAATTCATACTAAAAAAAGAAGTATCATGGTTAAGAACAGAAGCAACAGGAATCCCAGAACCCTTTAGGATCTCTAGTACTATCAGTTCAAAAAGCCAACAACCCAGAAAGATAAATCATGGAAAGACCATGGTGCTGCTTGGCCTGAATATGCCCACAAATGTGTTCATAACTCCACCCAAGAATCTGTTATTGTGAAGAAGAAGTTCTTGTTTGCTGCCCATAACCATTGGGGGAGAGATGTATCCTTGATAGGACATCCATTGATGTTGAAAACAAGAAGGAGCCATCTTTGACATTGGTTGCTCCTCCTGTGATTCAACTGGAAGAAACTGTAATGTTGGACCAGCTGCAGTTAAAAGATTGCCAAGAAGAGTTACACTTGGAGATGATCCCCTCCCACTCCTAAAGCTGCCCCACAAACTGAAAAGGCTCCTCCATCCAATATTGTCCACGATTGGTAGTAGTACTAGTATGCAAAGAAGAGATACAAGACACCACCAAAGAAGAAGTGCTACTACTAGATGCCCAAACCCACCAGCATTGACACCAATATTGCCCCAGCAGGTAGAGGGGGCACCAGCACCAGTGCTTTCAGCAGCTTCTCCCCCACCACCAGCTCCGCCTAAGCAACAGCCAGCACCTCCAGTGAAACTAAAGGATCCCCTGACAGCTCCTTTGATGTTCACTACCTTGGAGTTGCACCAGGATGATGAAAAGAGGGCAACAATAATAAGGAGGAGGAGGCAAACCCACAATGGCCATTGTGGAGTATGCAAAGATCATTTGTAATAATGCTAATGTGTTTAACTCACTGGGAAGCAATCAGTACCAAGACACAGAGGCTAATACAAAGTGCTATGCTAACAAGACCATAAGAAATACTCATCACAAATTTGTGGAGATCATTGCTACTAGTAATGCCAGAGACAAATTAATGTATGAGATGTTTACAAAGAGGGTGTTCAAGGCAGATAGAATGACTGAGGACTACTTATTCCACAAGCATGCAACAGGGAAAACAAACGTGGTCAGTAAGGGAACAAGAATGGACAGAATCCTGAAGGTTTGGGCAGAACACTTGAAGAGCACCAAGACCAGTGGTCCATAGGACAATAGTACTACTATGAGTGTAAGGATCCAACAGCTCTTCTTTGCTCTTCATGAGTGAGGTGTCCAGTTTTGTGAAGGTGATTAAAAGGGAAAGGGGGCTTTGTTGCCTTCATTGAGTATGATTATTACAGCAAGCAACAAGCTGGTCCATCCATTGGAACAAAAAGGACCAAGGCAGAGTTTGATGAGTTTTTGGATGAGAAGTTCAAGAAGGTGTTAACAGATGGTATTTACAAGCCTAACAATAATAAGCAGGATTTGGTAAAGATATTACTAGTGATGAAACTGGGAAGACAGTTTGAAATAAGGGGGGGAAGTGAAATTATCAGTCTGTTGTGGAACCACTTGAAGATGGGAACATTCAAGAGTGGTAGTATGATTGGGCTGAAGTACGTAATCTTTGCTTGCAGCAGGGGCTTTGACAAGTCTTGCATCAGCTCTCTCACAATAACCCAACTGTAACAAAATAGTTCCCATCTGCTGTGAAACACCCTGATAATCAAAATTGTGTTGTGAAGCTTGTCTTCTTTTACCAACAGCAATGTGATCCAAAGCAAGACAGGTTTCTTGACCACCCTAGCTTAAAAAGGAAGAATAAAAAGAAGAACCCTTACTATTTCAAGAGCAACCCCCCAGTTAGGATCAATGCAATTGCRGTTTGGGTGAAAGAGTTTGCTGAAGTTGCTAGTTTCAAGGATTGGGAAAAGTATACACCACATAATAATAATACTACTACTAGGCATCATTGTTGCACTATCCTTGCCTCTGATCTTGTTACTGTTCCAGAAAATATGATGATGAATCATCTTGGACACAAGAGCAATAAGTCAGCTGAGCCTTACATCCATCAAAATCCTGTTATTCAAAGAACTGTAGAAAGTGTCCTTCATAGTACTAACTTCCATGAAATGAAGAAGCCACCAGAAGGAGCACCAGCAGCAATTCAGCACAAGAAGAAGAAGAAGAAGAAGAAGAAGAAGAAGAGATATGACAAGTTGGCTCCTCCTTCTTCTTGTTCTGCATCAGCAGCTGCAAGAAAGGAAAGACAGGTGGTGATTGCTCCTGCTGGTATGTTGTCTGGTGCTCATTTGTGACCAGCACAGAAAAAAGAATTGTAGGTACSAGCAGCAGTAGTGTCCACTCCAACTAAGTGCTGTATTCTAAGGGAGCAACTTGACCATACAAGGAAGGAAGCTGCAAAAGGAAAGGAAGAATCCCAAGAGTTTGAGAGCACGCAGCAAAGAAGATTTGATGCCAACTAGAAGCAGCGTAGCAGACCATTCTGGATCAAAACAAGAAGCTTGCATTGCAGAATGATGACTTGCAGAAGAAGATGCTATCTGCTGAGAAGATTCATGAGGCAGAGGAGGTTATATACAAACAGAAGGAGCTTACTTGGTAGAAAGAAAGAAGGTCCCTGCTTGAGAGTGAGCTGAAGATGATGCAGCACCTCATGCTGGAGTCCATCCTCCCACTGTTTGTTGATTATGTGAGCAGGAATGCTGCAGGAGTCTATTTGACTGCTGTCTCATTGTTTTGAAGGTATCTTTCTTGTTAATCATTATTAGAACAATCAGTAAAATATTAAAAACAACATACATCATGCAAGCTTAATATAGTAGCAAACAACACCAACACCCTAATCAAGAGGGGAGGGGGAGTGGCAAATGTGATTACAAGTGCAAAGTGAGCTACTCAACAATTATGTGAATAATCAATGAGGCTCCTCAGCGCCTTTACTGTCAGTAATCAAACTTCAACCTCAGTCTCAGTTTGATAAATTTGGTCTCAGCCTTGGTTGAGGTCTCCAGCAAGCTCTTGACCTCAACCTTATCCTCCTCATTGTCATCGTCATCGTCATCGTCATCGTCATCGTCATCGTCATCGTCATCGTCATCGTCATCGTCATCGTCATCGTCATCGTCATCGTCATCGTCATCGTCATTGTCATTGTCATTGTCATCCTCATGCTTATCCTTATCCTTATCCTTATCCTTATCCTTATCCTTACTACTTTCCCCATCCTTATCCTCAGCATCCTCATCCTCATCCTCATCCTCCTCATCTTTGTTTGTATTACTTTGTGTAATCTGGTATGTATTCTACAGAGTAGTATGATACCATATTCCTCTTTCCCTAAGAGATTTACATGTGAGGTCCATGGCCATTGTAAATTAAAATAAAAACAGACAATCTCCAAATTCTTTCTTGTTACGCCCCTCTCATAGCTGAAGGTTATTTTCACACATGTATGTAAATAAACATAGTACTACACATATGAATGACAAATTGCCAAACGTTGCACACGCCAAATTTTAACAGACTCTTTCTTGGTGGGGTCACTTACAAACATACCTCAATGTGAACYCACCAAATGAGGTGTATTGTYCTCTCTGTAGAGACATGTAGAAGAATGTGTACGACCAGTTTGTTGCTGTAGCTGCTACTACRAATCACAAGAGAAAGGGTCCAATAGCTGTCTCAATCTCCAAACTCACAGGCTCAAATAATTTTGAATGTGCATTATCCTTGATCTTTCTCGTTTTCTGGTCAGTGCATCTAGATCTAGTACTCCTTTCAGTGTTTTCATGTGTGCACCATAACCATTCTTCTTACCTCTCTTTTATGCACCAATAAAGTGACTACTAGGTTTTCCCCCTCAGCTCTGCAGCCCTTTATAGCACCATGGACATTGCTGGCTTCTTTTGGACACAATATTTGAGCAGTGAGACTTATTTCTGCCCAACCTTCTTAATGCTGATATGCTTCCCATCACAAGCTTTTGAAGGGATTCCTGGGCCCTGAAGTATTGTTGATGCCTTTCTAAATGATCACACTAATCAATGTTACTAAATTTGTATCAGAGTACTCCTAGGTGAACCACGCCCATTATTTTCGTTTACGAGACAGACATTGTTATTCGACGCTATCAAAAATCCACCACGTGGCTATATTGTAGTTGAGCATTGCACTGGTAGTCTGAACTGTAGTGGTATTTAATGATAGACTTCTCAACCTCTTTTTTGCCGTGGAAACTACTCAATAGCTTCAACAAAACATAAACTAAAAGATATTCATGGCCAAATTGCTTTCAGATCAGGTACTGGTCATTGCAGTATAAAGCGCAAAAATATATGCCGGGCTTGTATCATTACTAATGAAAATATCACCAAGAAATAGTGATCCCGGTCGATTGATTGTTTGACTTGCCAATTTTATTTTTTAATGACACCAACTTCTGCGGCACGCAAGACGCGGCCGTTGAGTGTATATCCTTTTTTCATTACGGTTCCAACTGTTCCCGGTGTGGCGTTTGGGTCGGCGTACTCCATCAGGGCCTGGTGTTTCTCCGCATCGAATTCTTCCCCGGGTTGTTCGCAGAAGGCCTCGACACCGTTCGACTTGAGGGCCTTGATAAGCCCAGATTCCGTCATTTCGATGCCCTCTACAAAGGTCTTGAGCGTCGGATTCTTGGCGACTTCTTCCTCTTCCACGCTCTCGAGGGCTCGGTCCAGGTTGTCRGCGACTTCAAGCATCGATTTTGCAAATGATTTCACGCTGAAGTTCTTGGCCGCTTCGACGTCCCTGCGAGCAATGGATCGAATGTTTTCTTGTTCGGCCAGACTGCGCAGGAGCTGGTTTTTCATTTCGGCGATCTCTTCTTTCAGTTTTTCGATTTCGGATGGACCTTCGGTTTCCTCTTCCGTCGGTGCTTCACCGGCTTCTCCTCCCTCGGTCGCCGGCTCTTYCTCTTTCTTTTCTTCCCCCGCGTCCGGGGACGCCTTGCTGCTGGCATCGCTCAACCAGCGGCGATAGTGGGACTGGGGCGCGGCAATGATCCCCGAGGTATTACATCTATTGGCGCGTTGTCGCGGTTGGGCGAAGAAAGACGTGGTGCTGACCGGCCGGGCTGCGAGGGAATTTCCGACGACGGAGCGGAGGATGGCGTTCTTGTAGGTGCCGTTGGCAAGTCGACGCGACGTAATGGATTTGAGCATGGTTCCTTCGTTTTGTTGTGCTCTGGCGAACCGACTGACAAGGTGTGTAACGCAAAGAGTGGTGACTGGCTTTAGTTTCCCTGATCCTACCAAAAGGAGATGGTACGATTCGTTGTGTATGTAGTGTATGTATTGTATTTGGTTTCTCTTCCGTCCCATCCCGRTCTACCGCACGGTACGTACTTGTACGTATCGACGAAGTTCTGTTCGAGAAAAGCAGACTTTTAGTTCACGTACCGGTACATGCATGTTTGGGTGGCAGCTAGCCRCGAGCCACGAGCCACGAGAAACGAGAAGCAGATCGAAACACGAAGATTGCGTCATCTGTCGCCTCTTCGCCAAGAAATCAATCACGAGTATCGAGTCACACTTTATTRGTTTTGTCGGCAACCAATCACCACCACCTGAAAAATTGGATCCATCACAAAATTCTATTACAGTATTTTTTCGTTCCGCCAAACCGAACTTCCAAAAAACTACGAGCGTGCATGCATGCATCACGAGGCAATCCCAATCAATCATCCACGAAGGCACGCATCSGTCCCACTCCGCARCATAGGTACTCGCATTCGCAGTACAAGACCTCGGCCTCTCTAAAGCGACACGATCGAAATCCAGCTACGGCGATMGAGAAGACGGCTTCGAAAGACAAAAGCGAGCTTAGCAGCAAACAGTTTCAAGATGGACAGCAGAACAGACAATGCCACAGACGCTACGAATACGAAAGAAGAAAAGGCGGCACCGGCGTCGTCGTACTCCGCCGCCAACCCTCCAAGGGGTTTTCAGCCGGGGCCGTTCTCTTTTCACTACCACCTGAACATCGTCATCGACAAACTCGGAGATATGGGGGAGGGAAGGGGACACCTGGCGGACGAGGCCGACCAAGACACGCGACAACCCAAGCTGGAGGGAGCGCACCCACTAGAAATTACAAAGGCGGAAGAAAACGCCGCCTCGGTCTCCCTCGACAAGGTRCCAAAGGGATGGGAATTTCGCGTTCCGCTGGTCATGGTAGGGGAATTGGTTCGGGTGCGGATTTTTAAGAATTTTAAGAGCGAAACGCCCGGAGACGACGCCGGATACAGCGAGGCCGACCTCGTCGAAATCCTCAGGCCCAGCCCGGAAMGGATCCAACCGAGGTGTCCGCTGGCGGGGTCTTGCGGGGGGTGTCAGTTTCAGCACATCCGAATCGAACAGCAACGGGAGTGGAAGACGGAATTTGTTCGAAGGGGTCTGGAGGCCCAGAGCATCAGTGGATACTCGGATGCTGGCAGCACAAAGAGCAACGAAACCAGCGAAAGCAACGACGGCGACAAGGTGAAGTTCACGTCGATCCGGGAGCTGCTGTTTCCAACCGCGGGAACCGACGAGATTTTCGAATACCGCAACAAACTCACCCCCCACTACCAGGCCCCCGTCAAGATGGGCGAGGACGAATACGAACTCAAGGCGATTGGGTTTCAGCAAGTCAGTTGCCGGGACATCATCGACGTGGAGGAATGCCCCATCGCTACGCCGGCCATCAACGCCGTCTACAAGGAAACACGAAAGAGYCTCCACGAGCAAGCCTCAAAGGGCCTCCTCAACAACAAAAAGAGGCGCAAGCGGAACCGGCGGAGCAAGTCCGTCGATCTGGGGGCGACCCTTTTGTTTCGGGAAGCCGATCCCGACCCGGTCACCGGCAAGCCCGTGGTGGTGACGGAATTCAAGGAATACATGACCACCACGGTCAAGGGAATCAAGTTCCGGTACATGGCCGGCAACTTTTTTCAGAACAACAACTACGTGGTGCCGCTCATGGTCGATGCCGTCGTCGACGCCGCCCTCGCTCCCGTGGGCGGACCGGGCGGCAAGGTTCCGTCCTACCTCCTCGATTGCTACTGCGGATCGGGGCTGTTTGCCCTGACCGCCAGCAAAAAATTTAGGCTCTGCGTCGGCATCGAGGTCAACGACAGCGCGATCGAGGAGGCCACCCTCAACGCCGAATCGAACTCCATCACCAACTGCCAGTTCGTAGCTGCCAGCGCCGAGGCCTTGTTCACCAGCCCCCCGGCCCTGACCATAGAGGGGTTCGAGAACCAAAAGATCCAGGATTTCCCCCGGGACGAAACCGTTGTGGTGCTGGACCCGCCCCGAAAGGGGTGTTCGGGAAAGTTTCTGGAACAGCTCTACGACTATAGCCCACAGCGGATCGTGTACATGAGCTGCGGCCCCAGAACGCAGGCGCGAGACGCCAAGGGCATCGTCGAGGTTGGAGGATACGACATTGTTTCGATCCAGCCCTTTGATTTGTTTCCCCAAACCAAGCACGTCGAATGCCTCATGGTCTTTGAAARGAAGAAGCAGTAACAGGGGACTGCCTTGCGATGCGTCCGTTTGCTACGATGCCACTCAAAGAGCGAAACAAATAATGATAGAAACAGCCCAATGGCTGGCCATGATACGAATAAACTAGTACTGGATCAGAAACAAAGGAAAGCCATAGTTTGATACTTTTTTTGAATCCACCACGTATTTTTCGAGGCTCGGCGGCGGTGGGGCAGTACTGTTGTAACCGGATCTCTGCTGGTTCTTGCTGGGTTTGAAGGTCCCGAGCCATGACGCCGGAGCAAAACCCCGTTCCGAAGTCTTATCTTAAGCGAAAGTCTGCGCAAACGGACTACAGTTTTGGCATTGGTCGGACAGCCGCGTTTGCTGCGTCATGGCGGTCTGTATCTGCCGCCACTCGGACCCTGACATCCCCGAAAGAGAGCACACAGATAAATTCGATCCGATCCGATTCTGATACGTTCTGTTCCGAATCGCCCTTCCCGGTTGGTTCCTGTCTACACAAAGTCGTTGCAGTCGGCAAAGTTCAGCGTCACGTTGTGGACCCTCGAGAATTCTTTCAGCCACGGCGACGAGGCCCCGTGCCTCCGGTAGTCGTCAAAGAGCTCGTCGTCGGCGGCAATGTCTACGAGGGCCACGAGGTCGATCCCGCGGTCCGTCGGCTTGTAGACCGTGTTGGGGGTCTCGTTGTGGTTGAGACCGTTTCCCGGCACCCACATCCCAAAGAAGCGCGCGTCCTGATCTCCTTCGTCCCCGGCGGAAGGGTATCCCCGGTCGTCGGCGTCTCTGTGGAATCCCCAGAGATAGTCCTTGACGTACCCGAGTTTTGCCGTGTACGCGGGGGAATCGCTTCCGCCGCTTCCGGCGGCACAAAAGTCCTCGATGTCGGCGATGGAGGCGAATTCCTTGAGATTGACCCCCAGGAACCCCCTCCGCAGAATCGTTCCTTTGGCGATGTCTTCCCTTGCAAAGAGGCTGGCTCCGTACCGAGTGGATCGCCAGTCGACTCGTACCTCCCAGCCCTTTTCCTCGAGGGTGTATCTATCCTGGAGTCCGATTCGATCGTCCCAATCGAGTTCGGCCTCGAGGGTGTTTTCCATGCCCAGCCTCGTTTGCGTGGAAAACGCCGAGCGCCGATCCCAGCCGCGAGGGGAATGCCCCACCGGAGACGGCCGGGCCAGCKGGGGGATTCCGAAGGAACGGAGCGGCCTCCASGACGACGAGGAGACCATTCCCCTGCCGCAAAGGGAGGGCAGCACCGGAAGTTTCATTCTGATCTCGAAATCTGTGGGGCGGGGCCGATAGCGATCGATCCGTGGACGCATCAAGCGGCAGATACCGTCCTCGTTCGAACGACGCCATGGAGCCCGAAATCCATGGATTTGGTTTCTGTTTCCAAAACGTCTCGGAAAATCTTGCACGGGGAGGGGGGTTGGAACGGACCCGCCGGGAAAACCCAACCTCTCCTTCAATTTTTTGTTTMAATCCGATTGGAGACGTTGTCCTAAGAGCTGTACGTACGATACGTACGGTAAGGTAAGGGTACTACGGCGCAAACCGATTTTTTGACTAGTTCGACTCGTGTCTATGTCTATGCCTGGAGCACATTCCTCGGTACAGGCCGGTATGGTACTGTAATACGACATACTGGAACAATTGCCACCGAAAAAAACTATTGGCTCTGCTGTCATTTTCGGTTTGCGCAAACGAGCGATACAAAAAGTACTCGTACGGCAATACGAAAATACGAAGTCGTCGTCGTACAAGTACYTGGTACCTCTGATCAAAATACCGTACCGTACGGTACTTGTACGGTGCATCGTTTTTCGTTTGAATGCGTGTTGCCTGGAATCGTTGACGGGAAACGCGAAACGGGCGGCACACGAAACCCCAATTGCATTCGCTCTTGTCGTGCCTTTCCTATTTTCTTTTGGAGTTTCTGTTCCGGCTCGTCAAATGTGCGGCAATATTTCTAGTGGTTAAGGGAACGAGCATCGACAGACACGCACCAGACAGACAGAGGCATTCCAGAGTTTCTTCGGCCACGGATCCTAAAGCCGAGAGAGGTTGCTTTTGAAAAGACACAGAAGAAAAAAGACCAACCGGCATTGCAACACACACCGCGAAAGGTAGCAAACATCAGCAGCATCACCATCAATATCAATATCAGCAACACCAACAGGCACAAGTCGAACCGCAATGAATGATCCACGCCTGGGAAACAATGGAGGTCGTTCGACGACCGCTCCGGAGTCGCTTTTGTACGGCTCGTCGGGCAGTCAGCAGTGCGTCCCMATCGGCAATCCCTCGGACGCCTACTCCTCCCCGTTCGTGTCGAACTACGACTTTTTGAAAGACGAGGATCCCGATTTCCAATTGATGGACGAGGTTCTCTGGGGACCCGATACGAACACAACCACGGACGAACTCGCCCCAAAACCCAAGCCYGGAAGGCTAGACGACCCCTGTGGATGCAGGAGACCGAAATGGGAAGATCTGCAAACGAAACCAAAGTCCGAACTSATGCAGTGCAGGGACCTCTCGTGCGTCCTCTTCGCTTGTCTCGAGGAGTGCCGGTCGAACTGCGAGGCGGGGGAGTTCTGTGGCAACCGGCGCATACAGCGGAAACAGTGGAAGCAGCTCGAAGTCTTTCAAACGGAGAGAAAGGGGAAGGGGCTCCGGGTTTTGGAGGACGTTAAACAGGGCGAGCTGGTGACGGAATACGTCGGCAAGGCCGTCAACAAACTYTATCTGAACCATCTCTTTCGTCGATACGCCACGGAGCGGAAGCTCTACATCATGGCGATCACAAACGACATCTATCTGGACGCCCGGAAGGTTGGGGGCGTCGCTCGCTACATCAACCACAGCTGCGATCCCAACTGCCAGGTAGAACGGTGGAAGGTCCGCGGGATCATGCGAGCGGCGGTGGTCGCTCGGAAGGACATTCCGGCCGGGACGGAGCTCTCCTTCGATTACCAATGGGAACGGAAACGGGGCCGGGCTCCGACCAAGTGCTACTGCGGTGCAAAAAACTGTCGACAAACCCTGGAGGTCAGCCGCAGCATGGAGGAAGAGGAAATCGAGCGGCGCCTCTCGCAGCACTGGAAAAAGCCCATGATATCGAGGGCCGGAAAAGAAATCGTCAACCGGTGYATAAAGCTCATGTCCAAAGAGGTGCAGGAATACTACCCCGCCGATGTGGTACAGTACGACGAGAACACCGGCAAGCACCTGCTCATGTACCGACACGATCTGGAYGAAGTATGGGAAGATCTGAAAACCGAGGACTGGATGATTCTTGACGAAGAGGCCGAGCAGTTCATCATTCGAAAGAAGAGCACGAACAACCACCCAAGCAGACCCAGCAAAAACAGATCGCTGATTGGAGGCGGGCATGCCACCGCGGGGATGCTGTTGCAGGGCCAGCAGCAACAAGGCACCACCATGAATTTTGTGTACACACCAAGCTATGTWAAATCAGCACTCTTCGACCGTCACTTGATCGAGCGGTGCCAGCGGTCTTGCCGGGTCACGATTACACCGCAGCAATTATCGCGAGACGAAATCCAGAGCAACAAGGATCATCCCGAATACAACCAGCGCATGAAAGCGTTGAAGGACAGCCCGGACGGTGTCGTATGGAAAATGACGCTGGCGGGTTCGGATGTTCCCAAGGCGCGACAGATCCTGGACAAGAATGTTGCGTACATCGTCAGCAAGGCTGCAGAGGGCAACGGTGCAAACGGGAAGACCCCGACGAAGGCCAATGGAAGTTTAGCGACAGCGGCGGCTACCCCGGCCAAGACAGCGGCGGCAGCTATGAATTCCAACGAGTTTGTCTTCCCACGGGCAATCGTTGATTCGATAAAACGGCGGCTGCCCACCCTGCGGGAACGCTGTCGAAGCGTCAACATTGCATTCGCTCCGTCGGACTCGAAATCAAAACAARTTGCGAAACTGATTGTGGAAGGTTCGCTCGTATCGGATGTCGAGTCGGCAACGGAGTTCCTATGGAAGCAACTCAGCACGGCGTGCGAAGAGCACAATACACCGAAGACGGTGTCGGGGATCTTCGAGGATCTTGGTCTGTTGGGGGGACAAATGAGCAACTCGGACTTCAACAAGCTACTGGATTTTGATAGCGCTGGTTTAGAATCGMTGTCGTCTCCTTCCATGGCGGGAGGAGCCGGCTCGGCATCTTCGCTGAAACACGACGCGAAAAAAGATCTCTCACGGTGTTCGCCGTTCTTTCCTTCGTTTGAGGCAGCACAAAGGTGCACGATATGGGTTCAGGCCGAGTCCGATATGGGCCGCATCAGCAGAGACAACCGAATAGTCAACGTTGCAACCCCAAACACTCCTCGAAAGCTTTACTTTGGATGCGACCCCAAGTCCGTTTCGAGACTATGGAAATTGATCATGGCGCGAGCGATGGAAGTGAGTAGGGGAGTCAAGTATTTGTTTTTGGGRCCCGATAGAATCTACCTGCCGCAGATGATGCAAAACAGCGGYCAGTTCTTTGACTTTGTTCAGAAGGCATCTTCTGCCTCTGTTACCATAGACACCATGACCGGAAATCACCTTAGGATAGACGGGGAAGACAAAAAACTTTATTAYCACCAAGTTATCAATCAATCCAGCGATATCCCCGTCGGCCAACGGGTTACCCTGGCGGAAGAACTCATCCGGCTCCAAATCGAATTGTACCGAGACCACTGTATCCGGCAAGATAATTGGATCTTTGGAAGAGATTGGAGCTTTGCAAGGAAATCTGCTAAATCGAGCAACGAATCGCCTAACAATACTAGTGGAGGAGTCGCAGGCAGAAATGTACTCAATAATAATGGTGTAAATTTCGACAACAAGTCGTTGACAAATGCATGTTTCGAAATTGGTGACATAGTCGCTTCATTGAAGCTCGATGGTGACGTCGCCGCACATGCGTCAGTTATTATCTATCGATTCCTAACTGTACAATCGCAACAAGGGTCTTTGGAAACGCAAGTGAAAATCAGAGAACTGCTACTTGCCTGCGTTTTCATCGCGAACAAGGCGCAAAAGGCATGCAGGTGGAAAAAACTCGACACCATCCTCGCGGCTGCTTACGAAAGTTTCTATCCGGGTGTTAGATTTGATTCCTCGAAAGAAGAATCGCTTGTCTGGGAAGAAAAAGTCATCGCGGCAGAGTCTGAAATTTTAGTTCGTCTCAATCATGACGTGTTCTCCGAGGGATTTGGCTCGATTGCTGCTACAGCTGTTGAGTCTGGAGCAATGGACCAGCGGCTGGCAAAATATACTCTTGCTTTTGCCGTCAGTGGCCCGATTCTAGCGGGCGGGGCAGATCTTTGGCTCAATTATGGAGAGGAATACATTTTTACGGCATGTGCAGCCTTTTTGGATGCGAAGTTTGAAAATTTGTTCACGGCCCTTTCGCTAATCCCGATTAAAGTCTTGCAAACTGCTGAAATAATCGCTGCATCAGTGGAAAGAACTGGTTTTGGGAAGAAAAATTTGAATAATCACCCTATCATGAAGGAGGGCAAAAAGGGTCTCAATGATCGATTGGCTGGAATCAAAACTCTTTGTGTATTTTTGATGAGTAACAAACAAGGAGGGAATGGACAAGTATCAATAATGCACTCTGAGACGGAGCTGCGGTACAAGATCATTCGAGATCGTAACAAGCAACGTCGCATCTATCCAAACGTTTCAATGTCTGTGATTGAAAACTTGATTATTCCCTCTATAGACGGAATCAGCGCAGAAAGCAAATGCAATATCTTTATCAATAAGAATCGATCGATCACATCATATGATTTAATCTTAGAAGGCTCCTGGAGAGCGATTGCAATTGCATCATATTTGTTAAAGGAGGCCACGAACGACGAAGCGGAAGGAAAAGATAATTTGRGGGAGCCCGATGACTCTGGGACAGGTGCGATTCACGAGCAAAACAGCATTCAAGCGAAGGGAGAGCCGGGCTTATTACAAATGAATATGATAGAGGATGGTTGGTCGGGAACAATCCAATCTGAAGTTTCGAACCAAGCTGTATGGGGCCGAAAGACTGGTGGCAAATGCTGTGTTCCAGGGAAAATCAAGGCTGCGGACTTAAGGAAAGGAGGCCTTCGGTGGTGGATCCCTCCAAGATATGGCCCAAGTACAACTGGTTCTATATGCGACATGTTTTTGAACAGTGCAGATGATAAATTGGTCGATGCATTGAAAAATTTGTGTGACGGAAGTCAAGGGGAGTCGCCATCTTTTTCTATTCTTTCGAGATCTTCTACCGAGAAGTCGTCTGTTAATGGATCTAGTGATAGATTCTCAGCGTTATCTTTGCACCGATGGCCTTCGGAAAAAGTAGCTGCGAGGGAGCAATTGAGGGCCAAAAAAGATGCAAAGAAAGGAAAGAAGTCGAAAAAAGCTGTGATGCAAGTTGGTTTTTCGCCCGCAGCTCTTCAAGAAATGCAAACACTGAGACAACTTCACGGGCTCATYAAATCACCAAGAGGCCATCCAAATTTGTATCTKCCCATTGGTGTGGTGTTACCGTCAGAGCAACAAAACAAAGAGAGTGACCTCGCATCCAATGGTATCAAAAGTGGCTTTGACCTGAAACGAATTGATGAAGATATTTTTTCTTTGACCCGTTCAAGTCTTGAAAATGAAGCAGCAGCCCAAAAAGAGAAAGAACGAAAGGAGATGGTGAATGACCGACATCTCGTCATTGAACCGACACCTTTCATACTTCAGCGATTCGTACAGAAGAAACGAAGAGACTGCAAGGAAGAGGATCAGAAGATTTTGAGCCCAGTAATATTTGCAACTTGGTGTTTTGATCTCCTGTCCGCCGTTTTGCACTGCCACGGAAATGGTATCATTCTTAGAGGAACCTTGAATCTGGATTTGATTMTTTTAGATCATAGTGGCGTTGCAAAGGTCGGTAGCCTTTACAAATCAAGTGCATTCAACAAGGATGATACGAAACTCAACATGAATGTCGGCCTTCTCAAACAAGCACGGGAAAAGAAAAAGGATCTTGATCGGCGAAAAAAAGAAAACYCGAAGTTCGTTTCTGATGAACAAGACGATGTATTGAAAGATCCATATGTACCGCCTGAAATGCTTTTGGGATCACCCAGATACACGAAGGAAACTGATATGTGGGCGCTTGGTTGCTTGCTGTCGCACCTTCTTCTGAACAAACCAATTTATTCTGGCAAAGATAAAYCMAACAGACAAGCACTTTTATCAGCAATTTACAAATTGGTCGGTATACCTGCCGTAAATAACTTCGAGCTGGGAGCAAAATTTCCGTATTACAAAAAGCCAGAAAAGAAGTATCGACCCGGTGTTGAAAAGGCAATTCCAAAGTTAATGAAAGGTGGCGACGACGCAGCATACGCCAGCGCGATTGATCTAATACGGCAAATGTTGCACCTCGATCCGGAAAAGCGCATCACCGCTAAAGAGGCCCTACAGCATGAATACATGGCAAAGTATATCGAACAATCCAACACTCAAGTTTTTCAAGAGACTTTTGTCCGAGATTGGATCAATCTGAAGATGCGATTATCGAAATCGAGCSAAGACGAAAGCAAGGAGAGGGAACGGGGCATAAAGCGCAAGGCCATGCTAATGGCAGCATCAAGATCGGCTACAAGCACGATGGAGGAGGATGACTTGTATGATATGGGAGATATTTTAGGGGTCGGGGGAGAAACCAAGAAACCAAAAACGACGTGACAACGGCGAAATCTAGCTATACTACAGCCGTATATAATCTAGCAAAACATATTTTTGAAAGGTTATCAATGAAAAGAACTCGTAAAATATTGTTGATAGATCCCTGTTTCTACAAGGAAGTAGAAAGGCCTATGAAGATAGTGCTAAAGTGTAATAAAATCTTATGCAATCAATTATCTTGCCACGTGAGCGATGGCTTAGGTTCCAAAACTCCTGCTCATTATCATGTGATCGATCTCTTAACGGTTCTCTTGGTACATGAGAAAKGATTATACTCCAAATTTCTTGCCAAATGGATAGCAAAGGCAGATGACAAACACTACATACTGATCCCCATGATTTAAATTATCTATAGTTGGATCAATGCCTACTGTTCTATTTATACTTGATAGTATCAGCAAGAAGTGCTTGATTGTACTCAATATGAGCTTTTGATAGCAAAGACAGATGGAGAATACAACATACTGATCCCCATGATTCAAATTATCCACAGCTGGGTCAATGCCTACTATTCTATCTACACTTGACAGCATCAGCAAGAAGTGTTTGATTGCGCTCAATATGAG
>CAACVS010000097.1:54526-86321 GCA_900660405.1 Pseudo-nitzschia multistriata
GCAAACCCGTCGTTGCCTGCCAGTACGTGAAAGAGCGTTCAAAACCACACTTGGTTAGCTCTGCTTATTTTTCAAACCAAAACAATTCTTCGTGTCCACAACCCACAGAGCACAAACCCATAGGAAAGCGAAACATTCGCAACCACGACGAAGGAATCACACAAACCCAACAAGCACAAACAGCAATAACAACCGCAACTAATCCAAAAACATGGTCCATCAATCCACCCCATCCTGTCCTTCCGGACAGATGAACACCTTCAAGCGCAACAGGACCTCCATCCTGCGACCCCACGAGCTCGTCGAAATCCAGGGATCTTACTGGCCTAGAATCTTGGTTCTTTCGGAATACGCAGAAGGAAGACGAAAGAAGTCAAAGTTCTCGAAGGAATCGCTCTTTGTTCCCATCAAGGTATCCCGAAGACTGAAGAAGAAAGAAATGCTCCAGAAACTGAAGAAGCTCTCGCCAACGTCAAGCCCCATGCACCGGCCGCTTTCTCCATCCTTTGTAGCGTCTCCCAACGCCCTCGCAAGCATCCCCGCGTTGGACCAGGGTTGCAGCGCCTGCTGGAAGCCGTTCGCTCTCGAACCTTCCAAGACGAAGACCTCTTCCCTCACGGGTCGTGTGGTCGTCTCCCAGAAAGATAATGCCAAGAACCACGTCGTYGGACAATCTTCTTCCGGCCTCAAGGGACCACGTCGAAGAAAGCCGTTGACTGCGGGTTTGGCGCACAGATGATCATAGGTCCTAGCACAGCACAAGACAACACACTTAGGAAAGAGAAACACAAGAGGAGCAACTATCTTCATTACAATCGGGGCCCACATTCAATGCATATATACATACAAAATTACAGCAGCTTTCCTACGCTATACTCCGCGATGGAACAATCGAATCACCTACCGGAAACCAAGCCGCGTTCGGTGATTTATACACGAGACTAGCTGATAGAGATAATAACAACTTTGAGATTTACTATTGTTTATTTATTGCACTGCTGCATATGTTTCCATCACCATGGCCTTTGATCGCTGCCGGATCGTTGAGAAGGGTTTCGTCCGGTTCGTTGATACTCGTCGTACAACACCGTGCAGTACGGTATTTCCTTCGGTTTTGGTTTCGGTTTTTATTTTATTCCTCGGTTTTCCCCATACTCGTGCTCGTACTACCACACGGTAGCAATCCCTTTTCTACGGTGATCGTACGGTACGGGGCACTGAATCGTCCTGACGCGCTCTTTCCACACTACGGTAGGAAGATTGAAAGCGAGAACAAACAACGCCAACTTCAGTACGTAGCGTACGGGGGACMATAGAAAACACCTCCCGTACTTTTTCGAGCTCGAAGGTTCCGTAGAAATCGCGCGAAGTATCAGGACAATCGCTAAAGGCGCGCGATTCATTGAAAGCTCCTTCTCATGCTGTCACCCCGGGCTTATTCCAGGCGATGCTGTCCACTTTTCCTTCATGTTCGTGCCATAAGTTCTCTAAATTCGACCCTTAAATGTGCAATTCACAGTCGCCAYCGTGACATCATTCGGGGAACTGCAAACAAACCAAAAACAGCCGAGGTGAAATGAACACGTGCTTTAGGTGTGGGGTGCTGTACGGTACGATCACCGTCTTGCTCGCACGAAAGCACGGGAGCCGATGATTGGTCGATTAGTCGTACCCGAAGCAAAAWTTTTCGCAACCGTTGAACACGCTGCCCGTGCTTTTTTCAACCGCAGGCGAAGCACCCGCAGTAGAATCATGATAATATCGACGTAGCACGGTACGAGTGCAACTACTATGTTGTAAAATACCTCGTCAGGCAATACGTACGGTACGASACAGCTCGGCACAACCAACCTGGTTCCGATTTTGATTGCCGGCCGATATCCTCCCAGATTTTCGTCGATCGAATCTTGTCGGCAGTCGCAGTCGTAGCGGATCCGAAAACTCCGTTAGTGGTTTGTTCCAAAGAATTCGATTCATCGCAACCCGCCCATCGTCGGAGCTTCCGAATCGATATTATCGAAACATTTATGATGGAGGCACGAAAGAGAGGGGGGACCTCCCGGGAAAGCGTCGGTGACTATGAC
Source organism: Pseudo-nitzschia multistriata (assembly GCA_900660405.1). Taxonomy (NCBI): domain Eukaryota; phylum Bacillariophyta; class Bacillariophyceae; order Bacillariales; family Bacillariaceae; genus Pseudo-nitzschia; species Pseudo-nitzschia multistriata. Next base: position 56,611 of record CAACVS010000097.1, read on the forward strand.
ATCGAGACCAACCAGGGCGTTGGGGCCGTCGACATGGCTTCGGCGTCTCCCTATTCGAGGATGGCCAAGGACCCAGTGGAAGTAGTCGGCGGCGCTCCCGACGGGATCTTGGCCCCCGGCCCGTCTCCKGCCGAAGACTCGCACATTCGCAGCCTTGCAAAGGGCTTCACGTGGAGATTCGTCGCCAGCGGAACGACGATTGCGATCGCCAAGATTGTGACGGGGGAGACGACGATCGCCTTTCAGATTGGCTTTATCGAATTCTTTGCCAAGATCATGATCTACTACCTGCACGAACGGATATGGGCCAAGATCCGCTTGTAGCGTGGAATCGAATCGAATTGAATTGAATTGAATCGAAGCACAGAACCTTCCGAGGCGGTGAGGAGAACAGAACGAAACAACGCCAGCCGGCTCACTGGACGGTTGATGAATCTATCAAACGAGCAAGCAAAGGAGTGAACCATTCAATCTTCTCCCTTCGAACCAATAAGTTGTTCAGAAGTTCAAACACGTTACACTTTCTGGTATGCTAGTATTTGGTTTGCACGATGGGGAGATGGATCCTATCCTGGCTTGCCTGGTCAGTTTTAAAACCATGTACACTATGAAAAATAAAAAGAGCTGCAACTGGATGATACATTGGCGTGCAAGTTAAAGATACTTAAACAGAACCAAAAGGCGTTCGGAGAGTAAACCTAAGAGGGACTTGCTTCTATGGTTCCAGGATTTGCTGGTAGTGGTTTGAAAGCATTTTAGTAGATTTTCCACTTCCTTACACAGTGAATCCTTATCATTCGTTCAGTTATCCAAAAGGATCTGCCCTCGCGTTCGCGCATTTCTTGTTGTTTTCGTGTTTGGCGGTTCTGCCATATGAAACCGATGCAGTGCGCATCGAATCTGTCGGAGGAATTCGGATAAACAACCCATCTCTGTTGAATGTCCCCATGCAATTCCTTGCAGCTTCTACATCGCACGATAACGATCACTAACAAAAGAAGAAAACTAAATTTTGTGTTAGCTGTACACGTCCATTACTGCCGCCTCTGTTATCAGCATCACCACTGCCACTGCCACTGCTACCATAGCCAGCTCCTAACATCAACAATATCTCATATCGATCCCTCGAGCCTTGTTGAATGGAAGGGAGAAATGTAAGCCAAATTTGCCAACAAAGTGTCTGACATTGCTTTCAATTATTTTACCACCAAGCGCAACGAGCGCAAAGAAAAAGACACGGTGAAAGTCGCGACACATGAGCATGATGTTGCTTTACTATTCCAGGTCCTTCGCACAAAAATCTGAGATGCTGGACAGCCCAACAAGGTCCATAATTTTCACCAATCGACTAAACTTGCTCATCGAATTATCGAAGTCCAACACACACACAAACACCGTGTCACGGTTGTTATGGAAGTAAACAAGTACACAAACAAATTATCAGAGATGCAGATTCCGGCAAGTTGGAATTATTTCAAGTCAAACCTTCGATTGTCGTAGCAAATCAAGGCTATGAACTGTTCTAAAATGTGGTGRTCAATGTGACGCTTGAGTGGATTAGCCGATTGTTTTACAACGATAGAGAAATGGTTTTTGGAAACATCACCATCTGTCATGGATGGCATGGTGATTAAAATAACCAAAGAAACGAAGAATCAAAGGAACGCATCAAAGAAGACAAAGTTCTTSTCAATCATTTTCGGACCATTCTTTCCGAATTTTTGACTTCCATTGACAATCTATAAGGAGAAAGTCCTTCTGGTCCGACAGCAGCCACAGTCAGAAAAAAAAAGAAACCCAGTTCAAAGTTGATGTCGGATTCCACAAATCAGAACAAATTATGTGAATGGACGAATGAAATTTTTTGCAATCTGATTAAGAACCATGAGAAAAGGGCATCTATAGCAGGAATGTCTCTCRAACTCTCAATATCAAGATCCATAATCTCGCGACTGAAATCAAAGAATGTTCCTTGCTCAATGCCTTCGACCCGGACGACAAGATCAAAACTCGTCTGTTTGATGCCCCAACCKCGATAAATTTCTTCTTGACCAGAAGYAGAATTCTAACAGCATCCCAACCAACCAGTATGTGTTTACTCTGCGTCAATGTCTCCGTTGCAACAACATAGAAGGAGCCTATCCACTGGCGGTTGAGTTTTATGGTTTGTCATTCTCCTTCTGGCGTAAACGAACAACGATACAAGGCTGGTTGAACAAGAATCATGTAGTTTTATTTTGGTTGCTAGCTCCTGTAATTGCTACGCACGGTTTTGAAAGGACGATATTTTATMATTTTTCTTTTGTTTTTTTTTGAATGTCGTTTCCGGGTAGTCATGCATACAGTCTGATCCGTTCGTATACACCCAGGCCGTTGCTTCGATGCTCTATCGTTTTGCGCAGCAACGACCCGCCACCAGAATTCTTGTTTCTTTTTCCACTAAGCAGATTGTTGTTTCTCTAGGTCCTCCAGGTGGACATAGGTATTGCCCACGGGCAGGAACTCCGTCAGGTGCTCCTTCGCTCGCTGGTGCGTCTCCAGGGAGGTTCGCTTGATGTCCTCGGCCTCATCGGCCGTCACGGTGGCAACAAAGGTCGCCGGGTTTCCTGCCCACTTCTGTCCCGACGGAATGTACGTGTAAGGAGGGACGACCGTCCCCGGTTCGAGGATAACGTTCGACTCCACGACGGCGCCCTCAAGGATGGTGCACTTCTCTCCGATGACCACCAGGTCCTCGATGCGGCAGGATTTTAGGACGCAGCCCCCACCGATGGTAACATAGTGCCCGATGCTTGTGAYGGGGGGRAATCCCGTTTTCAGGGTCCCGTTCTTTTTGAGGGTGGTGACGACGGATCCTTCTCCGACGCTCGACGTGAACCCGATTGTGATGGGGTGGGAGGAATCGGCGCGGACCACGGCTCCGTACCAAACGCTGGATTGGTCCCAATTCGTCACCTCGCCGATCACCGATGCAGTGGGGGCGATGAAGGTGTCGTTCGTGACAAACGGTGACTGCCCGAGGAAGGTCATCTTTGGGCGGTGTCGGGAAATAATCTATTTGTTTCGAATCCGGATTCGGTTTGATTCGTTTCGTTTCATTTCGTTGGATTCAATCACACGAAGATCAAATAAGTTCAGTCATAATGTTTGCAATGAACCAAATGCAACAAAGCGAGACATAAATTTAATGAATACTTTTAGTATCAAAGATTCCGGATCAATAGATACGAGCACCAAAGAAACGTCAAACGGCACAGCTACAACGGCGTATACAAATGCATACCTCTAGCACTCCGGCTTCCCCTCGCATAACACTGCCAGCCTCTCTCAAGCCCTTAGAGACAACTGATTTCAACATATTCGCCATGGTGTTTGTTTCCTGTCAACGATATGGTACAGAGGACGCACGGGTCTGTCGCTATCTATCAAGGCAATCGATCGGATGAATTCAATACAGAGGCGGTGTTGGTTGCGTTTGTTGGCTGTTGTTGTCAGCGCACGGGGACCCGGGGAAGAGGGATTGTTGCCTCGCATGCCGTAGGGTACATACGTACGTACAGTACTGCTGTTGGGGCCAACTGAAGTTTGTACCAGGAAATGTCGTATGCGAGGCGAGGTCGCCAACCATAGAACCAGAAACCACGCTAAACGCTAAATCATGTCCTCCAAAAAGCCCATGTATCGTGACTTGACTCAATCTTCTAAGTTAGATTGACTCGATCGATCCAAACTTCTCAACCGTACAWGCAACGGTATCCAGCAAGAAACTAAAGCCTGCCAACTATGGAAGAAAAATCAGATCACATCGTGTGCACAGACAATCGATGAAGGTGGGATGATGGCACGAAGATCTTTCAAGAAAGACAGGAGCAAACACTAAACTCCTACCAGCCAATAGATCTGAATCCAAACACATTTCGTTAATTGTTGTATATTCCTTTTTAGGTGYAAGGAGCGATCGATCGATCGATCGAAACCCAAGAGAGAACGCAGAGGACACAAGCACATAGACGAATAGCGTTCCAGGATGAATATTGGGTCGAGGCCTTTACGGCGACTCTTGGCGAGTCAAATGGATGGCATAACGCGTCGATGTTGCCCCATGAGTTCAAGAGTTCGTAATGGGCCGAAGAGAGCGATGGCCTATTCCCTGTCGGTCTCGTGTGCCAGTAGCCAGACAATACGCCGTGGKTTTGCGGTCGATAGCCAAAGCAATGAACGACAACCACAAACACGCCACGGGGGTAACGGCGCGATCGGCTTGTTTTCCATCCCCGGTCTGATCCATCCGTGCGACTTTCAGCGCTTGACGAAGGAGGCAATCCAAGAAAGCGATCGGCTCCGCGACAACATCCCAAACTCCATAGAGTCCACGAGCCAGGCACGAGCCACGCTCTACGAGCTCGATCAAATCAGTCGCACGGTCTGCAACGTCATCGACGCCGCCGAGCTGTGCCGCTCGGCACACGCCGATCCGGAGTGGAGGGATGCGGCCAACCGCTCCTTCCTCGAGCTCCAGAACTACATWGCCACGCTCAACGCGGACCAGGGATTGTACCACGCACTGGTCTTGGTGGAGGACGGATACTTCGACGCCATGTCGGAAGAGGAACGCAGGTTTTGCTTTTTGCTCAAGCGAGAATTCGAGCTCAGCGGGATCCATTTGCCCGACGACCAACGAGAGCACGTCAAGCAGCTCCACAACACGGTGACCACCCTCGAGACCCTGTTTGCAAACAATATCACTAACGCGCACAAAGAATTCAGCATAGACGCCGATCTCGTTGAAGCGGTGATACCGAGGCACGTCCTGGAAGCCAATGGGGCTGTATACGGGGAGGCGAGAGGAGAAAAGCAACAGGTTCGATTGGCGGCGGTTTCTTCTATCTCGCATTCCATCACGAACTACGCCGCTAGTGGATCCCTTCGAAAAGAGGTTTACATGGAAACAAAGACCAGTTGTCCCGAAAACATCGACGTCCTGGATGCCATGATCGACGCCCGCCACCAGCTAGCGCGCACCCTCGATTTCGAATCCTACAGCCACCGATTCTTGCAAGACAAAATGGCACAATCGCCCGATGCCGTCTCCGGGTTTTTGCATGACCTGCAGAAGAGGATCGAACCGGCCTACCAGCAAGAAATGGAGATTTTGTCGCGCGCAAAACAGCAATTCGAGGGCAACCCAGAGATCGAGCCATGGGACGTCAACTTTTACACCAAAGCGCTCAAGGCCCARGGGGGAGTGGACCCAGGCGCACTGGCACCGTTTCTGAGTCTCTCGAATTGTTTGCGGGCAATGAAACTGCTAACAAAGACACTCTTCGGTATTCGCATGGAAGAAATGGAACTGGAGGACGCGGAGCGGTGGGACGCAATCACGGACGGGAATGGGAACACCAGCGCTGCTCCCGCTCACCGCGAAGAAGAAATCAGGAAATTCATTGTTTCGGAGGAAGAMACCGGTCGSGAACTAGGCACGATGTACCTGGATTTGCATCCCCGCCCGGGGAAATAYACTCACGCCGCGCACTTTACGGTCCGATGTGGCTGTCTAGAGAACGGCCCTGATTCCAGCTATCAAAAGCCTATCGTTGCGCTGGTCTGCAACATGAACACGGGGGAGGCCAGCTTCTCGTCCCACCAGGAGGTCGAAACGTTTTTTCACGAATTCGGGCACGCCATGCACTCGCTGCTGAGCCGCACGAACTTTCAGCACATGTCCGGTACGCGTGCCGCCATGGATTTTGTCGAAACGCCTTCCCACTGGATGGAGCACTACGCATGGTAAATCTGGTTTTGTGTTTTTCATTTCCATGAAATAAATCGCAAAACAAAGCTCGCATGCATTCTCAAGTTGTTTTTTCGTTGCCTTTTTTTGTTTTGCATCTCAAAAAGGTGTGAGCAGTTTTTGCCACTCCTAGCAACGAACACAGACGGAGAGCCCCTACCCGAATCACTCGTGAAGGCATTGAACCAGAGTCGCAATCAGTTTCGTTTCATAGAAATGCAAAAGCAGATTGTGTTGTCCAATTTCGATCAAACCATTTTTGGTCCCCAAGAATCATCAAGTAACAGCCAGAGATTGCCCACCAAAGACGTTTGGGCAGCAATGCATCGCCAGAGTGGAGTACCGTTTGCGGAAGGCACCCACTGGTACACAAACATCGGGCATTTTGTGACGTACGGTGCAGGGTATTGTAAGTTTGAAGATTTTGTTGTTGTTTGCTCTTGTTATATGAACGAAACGATCTGTGTTGGTGGTGCATTTGTCTTGTGTCTTGATAAAGACAAAATAACTAACCCCTAAAACTCTTYAATCGATCAATCCTTTTTTCAAATACTACTGGTACACACCTTCGTTGGGCTTCCAGACGGTAAGTGGTCTTTTTTTGCGTGGTACTGCAACAACCCATTGAACTTGCTAGTGGCATGATTAATTCGGAGTCGGGTTTCGATTTTCTGTGTCTTTTGCTACGCTTATTTTCGCTAACTCCCTTTTCGACTCTTACCTATCGCACTCAATCCTCGTTTTCGTGACAGGTTATCTTTACTCCCAAGTCTTTGCGGATGCGATCTGGAACGAACTATTTCGCAAGCAAAGTTTGAATCGGAGCTCAGGAGAACGGATATGGAAGAAGATGCTGATACACGGCGGCGCCCGTGATGCGAACATTATGCTAGAAGACTTGCTTGGGCACAAACCAACTGTGGATCACTACTGGAAAAGCCTTGTTGAGTCGATACGAGAGAAGGAAGGATAGATAACTTCTCTTGTATTTTGATGACTGGCAATTGAATCRATTCAGGCTACTTGTAACTATCAAACATAGGTATACTCTCGAGATCAAATCCCCATAAAAATGACCCTTAATATTCTTAGRAATTATACGCAGTTTTAGTTGTTCAATTTCTGGGCCATCCACCATGATCGTACATAGGTAGGTTATCAAAGCGAGAGTCGCTGTCWAAGTTTTCAGTAGCCTTCGCGCAGAGAAACGCAAGACGGCGTTCAATCACATTAAGTGACGGGAACTCGTTCGCATATCTTTCAATCCATGCAGCAATATCATCTCCCGACGAAGCATTCAATATCGATTGCGGAACCATCCTTTCACTTTCAAAAAATGTGGTTCTTATATGACGTTTGATCGCTTCTTKAGAAAATATAATTCCAGCATCACTGCTATCTAGCTCCGACGCACGGTCTTTCAGAATGGAAAACAGCCCATGTGTGCTCGCGTGTACAAGAAGTGCAGTATCGTGGATCCATGGACACCACCAAACAGGGAGACCGTCCATTGATTTTCGCATTGTCTTGGAATGCAAAATTTCCTGTATGTTTTTAGCTTGAACCTGTCCTTTAGAAATATTGAGAATGCAACGCATCAATCGGAATCTACGAATTATAGCACTTGCTATTCCCACAGCTTCAATGGATTGCTCAAAAAGCGGTAAACATGGATCCGGCAGTGGGCTCTGCAACTTTTCTGTGGGTTCTGGGTAACAGCAAGTACCATCGTATGTTTCGTATTCCCCTTTGCTTCCACGGGTTATTTGGGTTGTGGAGTTATTTCCGTACAAGCAAAGCTTTAAGCAATGAGGAAGGAAGTGCCCTTCGATGTATTCCTTTATCACATTCATCTCGGGTATTTTAGTGTCACCGCAGAAATGTTTCAATAATAATTGGAACCGATTCGTTCCGAACATTGGATTCGAAGCTTCAGAGAGTTGTACGGGTGACGTTTCTCGAAGGCAACTCCAGATATCATACGCCATGTTCAATTCGCCATCTTGCTGTGGAAATCCGAAGTAAAGGAGTACACATGACACCCCTGCTCTTAAAGTTGCATTAGATTGGAAAGCCATYGGAAGAGTGCTGCTGAGTGTTGGATGGGATATCAATTTATTCGTCAAAGCTGTGCCAGGAGCAACCTCGGCTTCCCCTTTGATTGACGGCTCTTCTTTCTTATCGCCTACCAAGGTTGCTTCAATTGGTCCTGGCATGTTGGGAGGATCAAATGTAGATGTTGAACCATTCTGCATAAATTCTCCTTTTGTTTCATTTGAGGCATTACTTTCCTTACGCTCGTTTGCCAGTAAGCTATTTAGACACTTATCATTGGCATGGGCCAAAGCAACCATTCCGAACCTTCCAAAAGTCATCGGAACTCCCAAGGCTCTCAGATATCGTGGAGACTCTGGGCCATGCGCTACCTGAAAGAGATCAGGACTTGCCGCCCCGATGCTGTAGTCTGCCCTGTCGTCAACAGTTCTATGAGTGACACCACATTGCGTTCCATTCAGACCGATTCCTGCGTATTCTATTACTTGATCTGCACTTTGCTTTAGGGTCTTTTCTTGTAAAAAGCGAGCAGAAAAATCACGCATGCTTTGATTTGCGAAGACGGTGCCAGACGTGGGCCAGACCTTTGGTGTCGTAAACTCATCTTTGTATTCATCACATTTTCTGCTTTCTGAATGGCATTTCTCAATTTCCAATAACACCAACTTCAACCTGAAGTCCAACACGCGTGCATCAGGCATTGGCAAGCTGTGAAAGTAGTTCCTCTTTCGTCTTCCCTTGCTTTCCTCAATTCCTTTCGCTTCTTTCTTTCCGGAACAATTTACTTTAGAATCCAAATCTGAACCCAACGATACAGACCGAATCGAAGATACAATTGCTTCCTTCACTCTTGGCAGTGTTATAAAATGATCATCCTTCCCTTCTTGGAACTCATACAAGTGATCCAATGGCTGTTCGCCCATATTGTTGATGACCGCATCTGCAGCATCCCCACCTTCCCTAAGTGCCGCTGCCTCCTTCTCTCGTTTCAGTGCCGCCGCTGCTGCTGCAGCAACGGCTTTTTGAACCTCTTTCTGAGCCTTCAACTTGGATTTTTCGAGTGCGTCGTCGCACACTTGTTTTGCAGCTGATGTTGCTTTTGCAAATCGTTTGTGCGCATCACAGCACAAGCTGTCAGAAATTGAATGCTTGCGTATTTTGAATGTGAAAGGCAATGTTTCGTCGTGCAGCATAGCCTCGTAGTTTCCAAGGCCATGAACAAATGTTCCAAGAAGTAATGCAATGTCACATGATCGGTCCCACCAAGCGGCCGGAGGTTTATGATTGACTTGAGTGAAAAGTAGATTTATTGATAACGTTAGTTCCTCTGTGCTCACAAGCCTCGTCTTTAAATCAGTATCCAATGTTGCCATATTGCTTGTCTGGCAACCCCTTTGCGCAAGCTGTTCATACCCAAGTTCTGATACATAGATTCATGAAAAGTCATGTGAGAGTAATTCAAGATGAGACAACACGGAATCAAGCTAAAATACTTACYGGATATTATGGCATCCACGCAGCTGCCTATTACCCTTTCAACTCGGCACGCCATGAATACTCTCCTTAACGACCGCAGTGCTGCACCTCTTCGCAAATCTGCGACATAGTTCTGCTCAGCTAAAACCAACGGAAGTCGCAAGAATCTACGCTGTTTCTCTACTTCTAGAAAGTCCCRGATTCCTCGAATGAGACAGTCACTTAACCACTGAAGTTCATCAGAGCTTGACGGACCAAGATACTCCTGTAAATTGGTCTTGAGATTTTCGTCAATTAGACCATCTGGGTCATCGCTTAATTTCTGCAAAAAGATAACTGCCAATTGAAGAGACTGTTGGTATACGACTATCGAAATCAGCAAAAGGCAGATATGGTCAGTTACGAGCTACTCTTATTTTTTATGCAAACAGAATTCCGGTGAAACTTACATTGGCGGACAAAAATCTCGATATCCTGTACAGGCAAACACTGTAGATTAGATTCATGCCTTAGTTTTGAAAACCGGGAAAACCCAAATCTAATGCATGCCGCTACGGCACGGTTCCTGTGCGATATTTCCCATCCTTGCTTCAGATTTTCAATCATTGGGTTTTCATTCTCTGCTTTCCGAAGAGCTCTTTTGCGTTCGAGACTTCTCTTCGACTTCTTTTGCGAAGGTTGACTCATGAGGGTAGATTCTTTTTTCGTGATTGGAAGGGCTTTCTTGTTTCCGGYTTTCTTCAACAAAGATTTCGTCTTCTTCGTTTCGCCAATTTCTCCGGCTTTACCAGTTTTTAATTTTTTCCTTTTCTTTAAAGTATTCGGTGGAGGTGGTAACGTTCTTGCCTCTTTATTACGGAGCTCATCGGCTTCTTTTTCCTCACGCGACTTCCGTTTCTTGCTCTTTTCTAATTTCTTTGCCCTTTTTTCTTCCCTCTGTCTTTCCTTTTCATCCTTATCAGCTTTCATTTTTATGTCAATCTTCTCTTGCTTAATTCTTTCTTCTTCCCTAACATCAGCGTAAGGGTCGAATTGCTCGACTTGCTTTCGCGATCTCTTTACCCCGTCATCAATCATATGGCTGATTTCCTCGGGTGTCTCAGTTGGTTGTTCAAGGCCTACCGCTTTTGACCAAAAGTCTGGGTCGTCTAAATCGACATCTTTTTCACCGTCCCCAGTATCGGTAACAAAGCTGGCTTTGCTGAAGGAGCCCAAACCACTGCTAAGTTTACTTTGTTGGTTTCCATAAGTGACATCCTTCGCAGAGCTCTCCATCAATTGGTCAATATCAGTTTCCATGAACTTTTTCGCTTCTTCGTCATCGTCGTCTCGAAAAACGTCGTACGCGCCCTTTTTCAGAAGCTGATCAATTTTTTTCGCTTGTGCTTCCCTCTCACTTTTCGACTTCGACTTTTTCCCATCCGTTCCCTCTCCTCCCTGATCACGTTGCTGGGATAACACAGCTTGCTCTAGCCCTAATTTCATACTCGCACTATGAAACATGTGCATTTCGTATGTCTTTGCAGTAAGCAATCTGTAAACTCTAACAGCTTTTGTCTGACCAATACGATGGGCTCTTGCCATCGCCTGCAGGTCGTTTTGAGGATTCCAGTCGCTATCAAAAATTATTACAATGTCCGCAGCTGTTAAATTTAATCCTAATCCTCCAGCCTATATCGATATCGAAGCGAATGAGAAGAGATCAAACATATCTTGGTGTGTAGTTGACGAAGCAGCATCACAGAGAAAACTTACCCTGGTACTCAATAGCATAACGAAACGCTGACAGGATTTTCGAATGAATCTATCTACAGCTGCTGCTCTAGTCGAGGAACGAGTTGAGCCATCTAGCCTCTCGTATTTATAACGCATCATTTTGAGCAATTCTTCCAACAGATCTAGCACGCGGACCATTTGACTGAAGATTAGCACTTTGTGACCGTTTGCATATAATTTCGGAAGTAACTAAGGAAAGCAGGAAGTGGGCAATTGGTTACAATTTCATCAGATTGAAATGTGTTGTATTGTCAACAAGGGACAAGCGGAATACAGACCGCAAAACTTACTTTATGAATCAAGACCATCTTTCCAGACGACTTGACGAGCTGGTCGTGGAAAATTTGTAAGTGATTTAGCTCCGCAACTGGATCATTTGCCCTGATTTGTTGCGTAGCTTCAAGAAGAAGTTTTTCCTCCGCTCCGCGAATCAAAAATGGATGATTACAGCATTTTCTCAGCTCCATCATTACATTCATCAAACTAGGTTGATTCTTAGGCTTGGCGCCCTTGAACAAAAAGGTGGTGTTTCGTTCATAAATAGCTTTGTAAAATTTCTTCTGACTCGGAGTAAGACTGACCTCGAGTATTGTTTCTGTTTTGGGAGGCATAGACTTTTCGACATCTTCTTTCACTCGTCTTAGCAGGTATGGTTTTAGAACTGCATGGAGCTGATCGACCTGTCCCGAATCGGTCAGTTGTCCAAACTTTTCCAAAAAGTCGTCCTTTGAATCGAAAACAGAACCATTCGCAAATTTCAACAATGCCCAAAGCTCCTCAGTAGCGTTTGCCAATGGTGTACCAGTGAGCAATAAACARTAGTCACGAGGAACCGATGTCAACTCTTCAAAGAGTTTGGAGCTAGAGTTTTTCAACCGATGAGCTTCATCGACAATCAGTGCTTTCCACTTAATTTTTGTGAACACGTCAACATCCTTCAAGACGACTTCGTAAGTAGTGATCAGAATATGGAACTTTGTCACATGTTGCTTTCGGAGTTTTGTTGCAGTGGCCTTTGRCACAAACTGATCAGTGAAGAAGAAATCATTTTTCACTAGAAAGTCCCTCGCATCTGCTGATCCATGATACAAAACAATGTGTAAGTCTGGCGCCCAGCTTTTCATCTCGGACTGCCATTGCCCGATGAGAGATAATGGTGCCACTACCAAAAAAGGCCCTCGTACGCCAGTATTCGGTGTGTCTTGGAGAAGCTTGATTAATCCAACGGATTGAATTGTCTTTCCGAGTCCCATCTCATCCGCGAGAATACATGATCGGCGATTCCACCAGTTGAAAAGCAACCAATTGACACCCTCCAGTTGATAATTACGAAGACGGAATGGTTCTCGTTCGTCTTCCACATCTTTCGGCACAAGCTGACCATTAATGGAATCTGCAACGAGTCGTTTTCGTTTGGAAATGCCGAAAGGAGGCGACTCTTTGATTTTTTGAAAGTCCTGCATATGAGGGTGTGGCTGAGAATTTCTAGCCAGAGTCTCTTCGTCTGGTGGTTGCTGTCGTATCCAAAAGTCTTCGGCTTCGTCTGTTGCATCGGTCTTTATATCTTTCCAGTATTCCCATGTGATTTCGGCAAATGGCAGGCCTTTCCATTTTACAACATAACGAACATTGTCCTCCGGATCCCACGGGATTTCTGTTAAAATCTCCTTCAAACCTTCTTTTGAGTTCCAAAGCTTTGTTGTTCCGCTCTCCTTTTGTTTCATCTGTTCCTGATCATCGAGAATATTTAATGCCCGTTGCTTTGCGTACAAAGATAGATCCATCTCGGATTCATCACACGCTAAAATGCGTTCAACTTCGGTGTTTGCAGGAGGGTAGAACTCCTCGTCAGGTTCTTCTTGAGGAGTATCCATTTTGCCTTCAGTGTCGACATTTGTTGCTGGTACAGGATCATGAAGAGCAGTTGCATTACTAGCTTTCCGCTCTTCTTCTATGACTTTCTTCCAATGGATTCCTAGTGCTATCTCTTGTGCCTGATTATATTTTCTTATCTTGCTTCGTGCAGTATTGTTGGTTGGATCCGTTCGAATAATATCTGATCCTCGCTCCCAGCTGTTATGTAAGTATGACTTTCCTCGCCATTTTATCAGATAAACTTCTTCTCGTTCKGTTGCACCTGTGTGCGGCGTAGCTTTTATCCGATATGTCGGTTTGATTGAAGCATTCGTTGTTGTCGTAAAATCTTGCTCCTGCAATTCTTCGGTTTGTGTCGCTCCCCCAATTAGATGTTTCCCCTCTGCGTGTTGAGCTTGCACCGCCATAGCCATGACAATCGGACATTGCTCCTGTGCAATGCGAGAGATTTCGTTCCGTTTTTTGGGATCACGCCAAATAAGCGGAGACGATCGAGCAATTTCGGAAAGCTTGGCTGCCTCGGTTGTGTCTAGCACGGGGGGCATGGGGGGTTTTGTATCGTCGGAGTAAGAAGCCGGATCCCACTCTAGCCTTGTTACCTTCCGTCTTCTCCAAGTCAAGATTTTCTCGACAACATAGATGTTAGCAAAWACCTCTCTCGAGTACCATAAAGATGGTAGCGCTCCTGTTGGAGGAGATTCGAAGGAATTGTTGCCCAGTTCCAACCATGTAGTGGCAGGAAGAGTGCCGACATTGGTCACGGAGGGGCCCAAATACGGAGTTTGTTGATACGCAGAAACACCAGAGGCGGTAATGGCAGCGAATTTTTCTGCGGCGAACTTTAAATTGGTAGAAGTTGAAGCCTTTGCAGATGAGGAGGGCTTTTTCGCCTTCTTGGAAACTATCCTTTTCTTCTTCTTGTTCTTTCCGTAATCGTCGTCCTCGGAATCGGTCAACTCCCCTTCGGAACTGGTGTCGTCAAATTCCTTGTACTCAATAGTTTGCGTTTGTTTCCGCTCTCGTTTAGGGGCAGCGTCAGGAAGTATTTCCGGAGCTCGAGGGATTCCCCCATTGTTCATGTCAACACCGCTGAGATCAACCGAAATAATAAAGGGACGTTCCGACACAATATTTGGCAAGGGTTGATCCTTGGGGGAGGGTAGATGAGAGGATGCTTGAGATCGAAATGGTTCATTATAGCTTGATCGTTTTGAGGACGCCTTTGCTTTGTCTTCACGAAGCTGCGATGGTATCTTGAAGGATAATCGTTTGTTTTGACCCGAATGACTGCGGTGAAAATCTCGATCTGTAGAATGGCCATTGGCGTTGCGACTATGACCATAGGCATGAGCATTAGAGTACAGCGAAGACGCCGAACCTTTTCTAGGAATGGACCCGTTTATGGAGGGTCTACTAGATCCCACAGAAGACGACTTTCCAGAGTTGCGTCTCGGGATGGCATCAGTTAGGGATCTCTTTCGAGGAATGGTCGAACCTATCGAAGACGAAGAACCGAACCCATTGCCCGAAGTCACCGAATGCTTTGGTTTGCGAGGGATAGTAATTGATTGCTGGTGTGAAGAATTATTGCTAATGCTTTCAGATTTACGACGAGGAATGGATCCATCCAAAGACGAAGAACTCGATTTTTTCTTTGGAATGGTCCAATCGCTCGATCGGCTGTCGTTCTTCTTCTGGTTGCTATCCATGTTGCCGATGATGCAGTCTAGCCGCGTTCAATATGAGCCCGGTGGAAAGAAATCAATAGAACTCGCTTTGATATTCAAAACTGATCTTGGAGTGTCGTACAAATAGCGTTGACCTCAGAAGAACCAAAGCAAACCAAGGATGCTATCAATCAAGCCACAGAAACTGACGTGATATRTGAAGAATTGTAACTGAAATAATAGTAACTTCATCTTGYGGTGTTCTCGTCAGGAGAGAACTGAGAGAGAGGTAACGGAAGAGTTCGTAGAGATTCTACATGCCAGCGGGGACACGAAGTATCAGTAATTTCGTAACWTGAAACCCGAGTAAACTTCTCGCCATGGTCGGATGGATTTTCGYAAGACGGAAAAYCTCGCGACATCTGCGCGATTTTTCACACACGAAGATTTGACTTGTTCAATTATGCCAAGAAACACATCGCGACCATGGCGGTCAATGCAATGCGTCCGTCATGTGTCGGTGCACGTTTCGGGGTGTTCTTGAATTTTTAGGGTTCGACCGAGTAAGAAAAATGATAYGATGAAGTTCCTACCATACTTCTACTTCTTGAGTGAGTCACAACAAAATCCGGAAAACACATCAYACCATCCATCATCAACACTATCACACCARAGAACATGTAACAACGAGTGTCAAAATAGATTCGAAAACGATACATTAGCCGATCATTGAATTCTGTSAAAGCCATACTGCTGTAACCAATCTATCTCCTTGTTGTATTTCACGCAATCGAAAGAAAGGGTGCTGATGCTACCAAACTGAAATTCTGCATGTTCGAAGTTTTTCTTGGAAGTCCAACAACTCCTACGCGATCGATTTTACAATATATTGTGGCCGCTCTGCTCCTTCCTATTTGTGCTTCACTGTCGACAACAATACCGCCAACGATGACGAAGGGAAAGGTCGTCAATGCAATGCATTGGTTTCGAAAGGGTCTTCGGCTTTCCGATAACCCGGCACTGKTAGCCTGTTTAGAACAARAGCCCAAGAACATATATCCCGTGTACGTTCTCGACGGAAACTCGTACCAACTGCTTCGTTGTTCCCCTTTGCGGGCCAATTTCTTGGTTGAATGCCTGCAAGACTTRGACAACAATTTACGCACATTGGGGTCTCGTTTGTACGTTCTTTCTGGAGATCCAACCGTCGTTTTGCCAGAAAAGTGGGAGGAATGGGAAATCACCGATTTGAGTTACGAAGAGGATGAAACGGGAGAGCCCTATGCATTGCAGCGGGATGAAAAGATCGTCAATCTGGCACAAATTTCTGACATCCGCTTGTTTACAGCACAGTCTGAGACACTCTATCCGCTGAAAGATTACGTTGCAAAATCCGGAAAGAAACCCGTTCCAGGGACGATGACGGCCTTCCAGAAGCTATTTGGGGGAATGCCAACAATGAAGAAGGTATTATCGCATCCTTCAAAGGATCAATTTCCACGAAACGAAAATCTCGATGAACTCTCGAAACTCTATTTGCCACCGACACATCCTACCGATCTACCCTGGCCCAGAGGAATTCCGAAGGCTGAGGTCGACTCCTTGTGGGATGCGAGCGACTGTGTGAATCTCGCGCCCGTAGTCCATGGGGGAGAAACGTTGGCCCGGAAAGCTCTCAAGAAAAAGCTTAAAGATGCTAATTGGGTTGCCACCTTCGAAAAACCCCAAACAAGTTGTACATCACTCGAACCTTCCACAACTGCCCTTGGTCCTTACTTGTCATGGGGATGCCTATCGCCACGGGAAGTGTGGTTTGCAATCGACAAGGCAATAGCAAAATCTTCTGTGACAAAAGTATCGAAACCTCCCGTCAGYCTCCATGGTCAGTTGCTCTGGCGAGACTTTAACAATTTGATGGCCCACGATGCAAATATCCATCACCCCGGTTCTTGGAATCATATGGAAGGAAATAAATACTGCCGACAAATCCCTTGGGACGACGATCCAAAGTTGGTCGAAGCGTGGAAAGAAGGAAAGACCGGATTYCCATGGATTGACGCTGCCATGAGACAACTAGCGCAGGAGGGATGGATTCATCATTTGGGGCGGCATGCCGTCGCTTGTTTTTTGACGCGTGGGGATCTGTGGCAGTCGTGGGAGGAAGGAGCGAAACATTTCGAGGCCCAGCTCTTGGATGCTGATTATGCTCTSAATGGTTTCAACTGGATGTGGCTATCTTGTAGTGGTTTCTTCTATCAGTACTTTCGTTGCTATTCACCTATTTCATATCAGCAAAAAAATGATCCCACTGCAGAATACATCCGAAAGTACCTACCTGAGTTGAAGGATGTGCCCAAGAAATATATCTACTCGCCATGGGAAGCACCGCCCTTGGTTCTGGAGAACGCAGGTGTTAGGCTTGGAAAGGACTATCCGTATCCCCTTGTCGACCACAAAATTATCGTCAAAGAAAACATGGGACGAATGAAGCAAGCTTATGACGATCACAAGGCAGTGGAGGCCGAAAAAGCCCAAGCAGCCAAAAAAGCTGCGGCGGCGAGCAAAAAGAATTCTAGCAGCAGTAGTGCGCAGTCAAGAAAGAAGAGACAAAAAACAAAATGATCACATTCAATTCAACGAACTAGACAACTTGATAGTAACAATTTATTTGAAGAAAATTCGAGGGTGAAAGCTGACATATTAGAGCATTTGCAAGGTACTACAATTCAGTTTGCACAGTGACGAGTATGTCAGTAGTCAAGAAGTTAACTCTACCGGTAACTGGAGGGATTGACCGATTTGGAATTACATTTATTACTCGAACAATAGATATGACTTGATCGACATCTAGATTTGTCCTCATTATCATCATATGACGCTGCCACAGTCAGTTCTTTTTGCATCAAGCGACTTTCACTTTCCTCTGCTTCCCATTCCAGTCTTGTGACACTATGGTTGTTTTATATATGATGYCATACGACTGTGACTGTTTTGATGAAAAATAGACCGTTTGGTATGCGATACTAAAAGTKATGTCTGCTAGTTTGCAACTTTGAGTGGACGGGACTTTGAATTTCTTCTCACATTCTCCGTTTCACAATTGAAAAATAAACATTCGTTGTATTGTGTTCATGAAGCCATCTTCGTTGTGATTTTGACATTTACACTTTTTCCATTCCATTCCGCTTACATGTAACGTCTTCGTTCCAAGAAATTCCGGAAATACATGATTTGCGCACCGGCAATTGCTACCACGACGACTGATTCCAAGACAACCCACCACATGAGTTGAGTGAAGGTTTGCTCAACAACCTCTCTGTGCGTGTTTTCTCGTGCTCGCATATATTGGTGATGGGTCATGAGATTGGCCATAGATCGTACGAGTTCCCCCGCCGCTCTTTTATTTCGGTCGTGTTGAGTGTGGATGTGCTGGTTCTCGTCCGTTGCTTCCACGGTATATGCAAAGCCAACCGTCCTGGGTTTTCCATCATGGGACCGAGCTGTGGGCGACTTTCGTCCCCGCCCAGCTGTGACCAATCCATTTTGCAAGCAAAGATTTACCTTCTGGTTCGCTTTGAGATTGACCCGGAAGCTCCCCTCTGTAGCCCGTCGTCTCGATCGAAATAGAACGTGTTCCTCCTTTGCGTCGATGACGACAACCGCTAGAGGTTCGGAGCTAATGCTGTCGTCCAAGTGATCAAAATTTCCATAAAGTAAACCACCCGCAGCCCCCGGGGATGCAATGATGAAACATTCTTCGTCTTTTGCGGGGACCGATACGACGTATGCGGCATCAATTATCTGAGGAAAGAGYATGACTAAACATGTCACTATCGCAAAAACAGTCATGTAGGAGGTAGATGCCCTGSTCATGGATGCTATCGGTATAATGGTCATGACCGATGTATTGTATGATGTCAGGTATCGMTGCTATGACCCACAGCGACGGTGAATTGGTATACAGCGAATTCGAAAAAGACTTCGGAATGAATCTGGGAACCRATTGATAGAGGCTGTTCCGGTTGCGATCGGTTGTGGTACTCGTATACCCTCGGCGCAACTTTGGGRCTGGTCTTATCTTCGATGCTACCAAAGAGGATGTTACTTCGTATGGGTTTTTAAATGTAGAAGGGGTCTTCCACATGCGGGATCAATTTGTTTGCCGAATCACTCTCCGAAGTAACCACAAGTTTTTTCCAAGAACGATCTTCCACTCTGACTTCAGAACACAACGAGAAAAAAAACTATTGAAGCTCCAATGAGATACTGTAACAAGACATGATGTACGATCATATCCTACGAGTTCCGTATGGTAGGTAAGTACGTACTTTTCTACTTTAATCTGTAATTCTTCCTGAGATCGTCTGGCATTCGTCTCATACCATACGGTCACGTTAGAGTACGTTAATGTAGGTCAAAGTACAGGTGATACAGCAATATTACGAATACGAGCTTCCCAGGGCCAGACGATTTCACGCTGTGGCAAGGATAAAAACCTGTCCGTGACATCATCAAAAAAGAGTACGAGTACGAGTACGACTGGGAAAAGTTCATCAATCATCCATCACCTCGCTTCCTTCCAACACCTCAATCACGAAACAYCACTATTCCAACTTCCAAGTCGCTAAGGAGCACTTGTGTAAACTTGAGATCAAAGATACACCAACTTTCAGGGGAAAACTAAGAGGATGGAATCGAAAGAACTGATACTAAAGCTACCAAATAATAGATATTTCTTGGTAGCATTGGTTCTATCAGTGCACACCATGCTGTTAACTAGAGTAACAACGGGGTTTTCGAAGGCGTTGAATGCTCGTCGAGTATTGCAGTCTACGTCGTCAGGATTTTTTTCCTTCCACGACAACGGCAAGAACAACSGGCATACTAAGATAAAGTACGAACAAGGGARCCGGTGTCAACGATCGGGTATAAGTTCCTTGTCGATGTCGACAGCAGAGCCCACAATACCTTCGGCAACGACAGCTGCAGCCAGGGCAGCCGAAGTCACAGTTGTCACTAAGGAAGCGGTACCACAGGTG
Organism: Pseudo-nitzschia multistriata; assembly: GCA_900660405.1. NCBI lineage: Eukaryota > Bacillariophyta > Bacillariophyceae > Bacillariales > Bacillariaceae > Pseudo-nitzschia > Pseudo-nitzschia multistriata. The sequence goes on from CAACVS010000097.1 coordinate 76,290, forward strand.
GTCTCTGTTCCGAACAAATTTGTTCCTAAACCGTTTGACTATCACCAGCAACTAACCATCAAAATTGATTCTTTGACAAACATGGGATGGGGTGTCGGMAGAGTCAAACTATCTGAAGAAAAAACGACTGATAGCTTTGCAGACRACAATAGCAGCGACAATACCGACGGAGAAGAAATGGATGAGCGGATGTGGGTAGTTATGGTTCCCCATGTGTTGGTTGGGGAAACAGTCAGAGTGAGCATTTTCCGCAACATGAAGGGCCACAGCGAAGCCGATCTCGTAGAAATTGTCGAGCCCAGCCCGGAACGCGTGGTCCCCAAGTGCTCGCTGGCAGGTACCTGTGGAGGCTGCCAGTATCAACACATGTCGATYAAAGCCCAGCGCGAATGGAAAACAAAACACGTTGAAGAAGTTTTGATGCAGCAAGATATTCAAGGCTACAACACGCCCGAACTTCTCGACGTTTTGCCAACGTCTGGGACCGACGARGTCTATGGGTACCGTTCCAAAATTACGCCTCATTACCAGGCACCAATCGAGAATCCCGATGGGACCTTCGAATTGCAGGCGATTGGTTTTCAACGATCTTCCAACCGCAATCTCGTGGACGTCCCCGAGTGCTTCATTGCCATGCCGGACATCAACAAAAAATACAAGGAGACTCGGGTACGGTTGCACGAAGAGGCCAAACGGGGCCTTCTAAACCAACCACCAAARAAGAAAAAGAAGAGGCGAAGRGGCAGTAGAGGAGGAGCCAAAGGAGCGACCCTATTGTTCCGTCAGGCCGATGACGAAGATGACGAAAACGGTATCTCAAAGCCATTGGTGGTGACCGATAACAACCAATACATGACCACTACCATCAAGGGTTTGAAATTCCGATACATTGCCGGAAACTTTTTCCAAAACAACAATTATGTTGTCCCTCTGATGGTCGATGCCGTTGTAAAAGCTGCATCAATTCCAGTTTCAGCCACGGGCAAACCTCCGTCTAAACTTATTGATTGTTATTGTGGATCGGGCCTCTTCGCCATCAGTGCGGCATCTAATTTCGACTTGTGCGTTGGTATTGAACTGAATGCTAAGGCCATTGAAGAAGCGACGGCAAATGCTGTCTCCAATGGCATTACCAACTGCCAATTCATGGCTGCCAGTGCAGAAGCAATTTTCACCAGTCCACCCGAAATCACGGTTGCTGGCTTTGAACAAGAGCGGGTCCAGACCTTCGATCGGCAAGAAACGGTAGTCATCGTGGATCCGCCTCGTAAGGGGTGTTCGGAAGAATTTTTGAAACAGCTCTACGACTACAATCCTCAACGAATCGTTTACATGAGCTGCGGCCCTGCCACTCAAGCTCGGGACGCCAAGGGGATCGTAGAGGTGGGTGGCTACGAAATAACGKCAATTCAACCTTTTGATCTGTTTCCTCAGACCAAACACATCGAGTCGCTAGTCGTCTTTGAAAAAAAAGAATCATAATTCTTTKAGTTTAGCACGCGAAGCCATYGGATCTAAGTGATTGAAATAAATAATTTATCATTTAGGTCTTTTCAATATGATGCGCACTCGATTGTTAGTATAGAAATAAATCGTAAAAAAGCTTTCAAAGTCATTCACTCCTGCAGAGTTCGGTCATTCGCCTTTCCAAATCGGTCGCTTCATGTTCACGGCAATGACCAAGGGAAAGATTTTTGGTTATTAGACGGATTCTGATTCCCCGTGTTGCTATGGCTCTCAACTTTGAGAGGAAATAGACCAACGGCAAGTTTCGGAGGAGTTCGATTCCTTCTTCTTTTTGGTAGTTTGACTGCTGAGTCTAAATCGCCGAGATATATATCTTTTGATGAAGGTAAGCAAAAGACCATATTTTGAATCAAGGTASCTTTTGGTCCTCTGCGACGACCATCAAAATCTCGGTCTTTCAGGATATTCCTAGGAGAGTAGCACCGTTTTTTAGGAGTGTAATATTGTAACGAAGTTGCATTACCAAATTCGTGGCAGGTGAAACCATACCTGGAATGAGGGGAGAGGCAACTTGTGTTTATTGCAAATGCACGATTATTCTTTTGCAGAATGCTACCTGCATGTTCGAAAGTACTTTTTCTGCCCGAAAGCGATAGTTCTGAATSCGCATTCCAATTTTCAATATCTTCAGAAACAGGAGGGCGACCCTCAGGGAAATGCATGTCATCGATCATTCCACAATCAATGCATTCATTCTTATTGCACTTGGTTTCGTCGATTAATGATGGGAGATCCATTGTTGTCGTTGTCATTTTCAGCATCATTTATCAGTATCATGTCCATGTTCTGTGTTCAAAACTTGGAGCATGAAGTACTAGGAACAAAAATGTGGCGTTTTCTTTGTATCGCAAAACATCCGTGCTCGTTCTCGTTCTTGTTCTTTAGTMACGCAACGTACCGTATCTTGTTCCAAGCAATTCTTCGCGATGTTTCCCATYTCCGAAAAAGAATACAGTAGATTACCGGTCACGTGCACCTATTCATCTTCYGAAGAAGAATGAGAAGAAGTATCGTAATATTTATTATTTATTTAGTATTTAGGGTGTACGRTATGACAAATCACATCTGACATCCCTGGTTCAAAGAAAATAATGACGAAATTGTTTMTCATTTGTCTGGGTTCGGTTAGGTATACGATTGAGTTCTTCTTTTTCAGTGATTACTGCATTCGTATTTAACAGTATCCATTCAGGGTTGTTTCCTCTCAATGGAAAATTGGAGGAGCGAAACTAGAATACAGTACGTACCGTTATTGCTTTCCTGCTTATGAAGGAGTTCAATTCTTCGAATAAATGTATGGTACGTGATAATGAGAGGAAAGAACATTCTTCTTTTTTTCTGAACGGAGGATTTTCCTGCTGCTCCATCTGTTCTTTCTTCCTTTGACGTATTCTATGCATGATTATTCGTCCCCAATGCTTATTTTCCATTCCACTCTGTACCACAAACCGTATTATTTATGCAATAAAAATCACATTTAGACCACTGTAAGAGCGTTTAATKAAATGATTTACGGACAAAGAAGATAAATAATTATGACAATATGTTTCGAATTTKGTACGGTACTTACCGTACCCTCATCTTCTCCTTCAATTGTCCGCTCTGAATTAGGATGAATTATTAGACTAGCTATGTACGAAGGAATAYAGTTCGAAATTGTACTACGTACCATTCCTGTTGGTACGGTGTGCTTGGAAAAACTCGATGAGAGGATTATTTCTATTTTGTCTGCAATTACGTGCAGCCTATCTGAAAACTACTAAATGAGCTATTCCCTTGTTTCCTAACATTTAATGGTCCCATCCTTCTCGGTTGAAAAACAGGCCGAGTACCAGTTTTACTAGTAGTACTATTAGTTATATAAACTTCTTTCGGAATGTGCTGGAACTACTACTACTTCTACTACTACTGCAGGTAGTACTTGCAMGAAATACGTGTACTCTTAGTAGTGTTTTAGTGTGTATGAAATCAAAATTATAAGATTAAAGATTACCGAGCGTGCGTATCCGTTGCAGTACTACTACTAGTAGTAGTACTAGTACATCTTGTCGTACTGGGATTTGTTCACCATGTTTTGATGTTTCTTTCTCTCAACAAACAACATCATCATTTTATCTGACTCAATAGTAGTACTAGCTTCTACTATAAATAATTTGCTTTTCAAATTGAGTGCCAAATCTTTTTGCWGTATCATTAGTAGATGACTTTTTCACTTTGATCTTCAATGGACCAATGACAACAAGAACAGGAATAGCTGATGTCTAGTCAACTCGTAGTAGTATGGTAGAACAGCTTGTCGTTGATGTTTTCAGGGTGGAAATCTTTTGTGGAGCTGCCATTAGATGATTCAATGAATACACTGGTAAGAACTGTGCATTTTTTGTTTTCCTGATGATTTTGAAATGATGAGATGAATTGGAAATATCTTTCCTTTTTTGTGTGATGCCTCTTTCACTGTTTTGAACAAGTGCTTTTCTACTTCTCCTGCATACTCTTATTTATGTGTAGTATTGGGCTTTTTTGCAATTGGAACAGGCTCTCTCTAAACTGGTAAAACTGGCTGATCTTCAAGATGGGTTGAATTTCTTTCATTTCTTCTTCAACACTGCTCCATTTCCACCTTGAAAAGCACCATTCTTAATTTTCACTTCCACTRAGTTCAAAATAGAAAATTCACAATTTCCCAAAAAATGAACTCCACCATGAATCCTACCAGCACTTAMTCCATCTTATATCCTTTTCTTGATAGTAGTACTAGTAACATTGATAATAATAATWTCCCTCTTGCTCCTGTTGTTGGGGTCACTTCTTCTTACTTAAGAATGATGAGTAGGGGTCTGTTCCAAGTTGTGTGACTCAATTTTTCCTTGATAAGTCAAGAGTGGTCAGTCTTGCTATAAARCTTGTTTCAGTTTTGTGTTACTTTAAATCAAGCTTTCAATCCTTTATTGCCAAAGATGACTTGTTTGTAGTTGATGCTGGTGGTGATCAAAATTGATCTTCTTCATTTTTCCAGGATGCTGATTTCTCCTACAAATGGTTGTCCCTACATCAACAAAAGCAGTGAAAYTCCTGCTTTGCCTCCAATAAGATTAAAGAGTCTTGTCCACCTTTTGAGATTGGAAGATTGGCAGGTGACAACTGCACCATTACTAGTGCAACAATCAAGGAAGGGGGCTTGAAAGCAAAACTTGCAGATTGTCTGATAGAACAAACATATACAGAGACATGGAAGATTTTGCTTCCTGTCACTAGTACTAGGAGTACTAAGTACTAAAAATAGTAATGGCCTCAGCAAGATGCTTATGTTGTTGTTGCTGCAGGCGGTGCCAAATCTTCCAAAAGGATAGATTCAATGCTTAAATTGAATGTTCTTGGAGGACCTTCCTGTCATGATTGATGACACCAATATTGTATACATGTGGCTCAAAAATTGATGATACAGTCATCAATTTTGGGCTATCTTTATCACGAGTAAAATATGTCAGGTGCAMCAAGAGACATCACAAAATCTTGTCCAACAACACCATATTTTCTATGGATTTTTGTCATGATRTCAATCAATGTGTCAGAAGTACATTCTTGATGAACATATTTACCTAARTTAATATCTAATGTTGCACCAATGCTGCTTTGCCAACAATACTGCTCCTTCATTATGTTGCTACTAGAAGCAAGGCAACTCTTTGTCAATTGTCAGACACAGAGGAGTCATAACCTTTGTGTGCTGAAGCTACCATATTTGCAGCAGTAAATGTGCATTTCCTTCTGACAACCAACAACTAGTTGCCMCCCCCATTGACATTAATCAGCAACACTAATCAGCAACAGTATTTCTCTAGCAGTAGTAGTATCAGCAATACTAACCAGCTATCTCAGCTACTGATGTCAGCTACCACCACCAAGGACAACAAATCAACAACAAGAACGCATCAATGCTATCAATAACAACATCAACAACAAACAATGACACCTATCAGCAGCACTAATCAGCAGTGCAGCACCAATCAGCACCAGTTTTCCTCCAGCAACAGCAATAGTTTTTACACTCATGATATCCACAACAGTATCGTCAGCAACACAAAGCAGCTATTGCCGCAAACTACAGCAACAAGCAAACCAATTGTTGACAACWACAATGAATCAATGCTAGTAAGCAACACTATCAGCAAAGCTCAGCAACTAACAGGGACACTCAGCAACATTATTGATGCCACTCACCAACATAACCAACTGGCCTTTGTCAAGGACAAGATATAACCGTGTCTCCACAAGTCTGTAGCCTTTGAAGTAGTCTTTGACTTAGAATCAGATGTGGAAACTTTGTTTGAGGATGAAGGCTCAAGCAGTGATGATRAGGAGGTTGAAGAGGAGACTGAGCGCAAGTGTGATTATAATTTGGATACTTCTGGGATGAGTCATGAGGGTTCAGCACAGACAGAGTTCTTCAATGTAATTACGCAGTGCTAGACAGCTTGGAACTGGGACAATGTTGTCGAGCCTCACCATACTGAGATCTTTTATTGGAAGAATGGAACTATTGTTGATAGCAGTCTTAACTTTCCAAAGATTGCAGTAGGTTATGAAGGGAAGGATCCAAAGGTTGACAAAGATGAACATGAAGACTGGAATGATGTTGATAATCCCAGGGGATGGCACCCTTATTACTACAGACCCAAGTTCAAAGCAGCAACAGGGAAGTACAAAGGTCACTTTCTTCCTTCTGAGTGCAAGCCTGTGGAAATTCTTAAACACTTAGCCGGTCTTGGCAAGGAACCCATCAGGGAGGTAAATGAATGGAAGTTTCATTATCTTGGGTGGGATAGTACAGTCAAAGATCCTAACAATCAGTTTACAAGGGAGTTTGCTACTAGGGAGAACATGTTTCCTTAGGAGAGGAATGGGATTCTAAGGATATTTCATTCAATGAGGAGATTGCAAACACTATGACACGTACCAGGTGGTATGACATCAAAAGGAACTAGCAGCTTTGCATTAATGACACTGACAGGCCTTTTTGTGGAGACCCCGCCCAACAATGGCAAAGTTGCTTATGATTTTGATTTTATCTACAACACCAACTATTTCACTGAAAGGGCTGGCTTGTTGGACCTATGTATTGACGAGAGCAGCTGACCATATCAAGGATTTGGAGGTCCTCTTGTTAACTATCAAAAGGGAAAGATGACAACCAGGGGAGGACAGACTGTTCTTATGTCTGATGTTGATGGAATCCGTTCCAGGGCGTGGCACCACAGATTTYATGGATGGGCAACTACTGATGATAGGCATACCTGCACTGGCCCTGCTGAAGTTCACAACCTTGTTGACRCCTTTGTTCTTTCTAATATGGGACCTAGGAAGATTGGGAAATCACCTCCTCATATCACAGCTGAAAATTTTGTCCTATCAGATTCCATCTTGTTGAGTTGGATTGGATTAGTGAGCAAGGATTCTTGGGGATGATGGGAACAGCTGGGAAGAATAGATTTCCCACAAAGGTTCCACCAAGGAAGTTCTTTCACAAGAAGAATSATGCTGGGGGTTCAAATGGAAATCAGAGGGCCAAGACATCATGTCTTGCAAAACCTATCACAGCAGTGAAGACAGTTGTAGCTGATCCTGAGAAAGGAAMCAAAGCCTACAGACAAGTKCATTGTTCATTCCAAAGCACAGAGGYTTTCAATTTAGGATCAGTGAACTCTATTTCATCCTCATCTCTTTATATTCACCAGAAGGAAAGGGGGAGGGGGACAGAGAAGCAGCATTGGGAAATTGAAATGAATGAGCCTTCTTGTGAGCTTTATCTTTACACCTATGRTAAAATGGACCATATTGATGTGTACATCTCCAGAACCAATATTGGTTACAAATCTTGGAAATAGTACCATGATGCTACAGTTAATCTTGCAAAGGCATGACTAGAGAAGGCATATGATGACAGTGGTTCCTACAAAATTCAGGAACAAAGATCTTTGTTGATTTGGTTGCTGGTTGTCACRATCCATCTCCTTGTAGTTGTTGGAATCAAAGGAGAAGGCAGCTTCGATCCATGTAGTAGTAAGGATGTCCCCATGTGTCGTAAGCAAAGAAGACTCTTGCACACATTGTGCAGGTTGTAGTATAGGAGTTCTACCTCTTCACTACATTCCTGTAGATTTCAAGGAACCACTTATGTATGTCCCTGACGTTCATCTTTGGTGACCAGGAGGCAAGAGCGGCTTTGTGAGCCAATTCAATGGCCTTTGCAAGAAGACAATCTTTTTTGTACAAGCAGGTTTTCTTCAAACAGCTAGTAGTAGCACATGTCTCATTTAGCTCCTTGTTGTATAGAGTAGGCTTCTTGTTCCATTCCCAGTCTTCAATCCACTCCCAGTCTTGATTCAATATGAATTGGACCCTTGGTGGTGAGGAGGGAGGAMGATCATCAATTATCTCTGGTGGACAAGGGGGCTCACCAGCACCACCAGGAGGAGCTTCAGGGGGAGGAGGTGTGGAGGAGGTATCCATAACTATTTGAATCTTCCACCATCCCATCCCTGGATTGATGCCCTTGATTAGTAGCWCTGCTGCTTTGCTTGCCTTTGTTGCTGAGTGCCATTTCATCTACATGTTGCCAGTACTTTCCACCTTCCTGCCATAATTTTCAAATCGAAATTTTTCAAACGCACGAAATTACACTTCGCTTATGAAAATTATCACCTAGAATTCCTACTGATTCCTACGTACATTCCTACCTGACAGGCTCCTTCTGACTTCCGAACCATGGTGACACCCCCTTCGGAAGGGGAAAATCCTCCTCCTTGGCTCCATTCAAGCAACCAAGCAATGTAACCTAGCCTATTCTAAGTACATCGATATCCCCCAGCTGGTGGTGGTTTGCCCCAGCTGGATTCATCCCCTGTTCCTCCGTTTCCGGCATTCGTGTCGGAAAACAAGTTATTTCCGGCATTCGAGTCGGAGAGCAACAACAACAACCCCAGCCCCCAGTATTCAACCAAGACTATTCCTTTGAAGAACAACGCCTGGAGTATATGCTACATCATACTCAGTCAAGAAGATTCCCAGCATCTCCATGCAGTTCCAGTATTTTACGGACCGGAAGTAGATTCCGGTCACGACGTTGCCGTGGTTGTTTCCGGCATCCGTGCCGGACTGCAATCACACCAACCCCAGCCCCCAGTATTCAACCAAGACCTAGTGAAGAACAACACCTGGAGTATATGCTATATCATATATCAATTTAGAAGACTCCCCAGCAGCATCTCCATGCAGTTCCAGTATTTACGGACCGGAAGAGGATTCCGGTCACGACATCGTTGTTGTTGTTGTTTCTGGCATTCGTGCCGGAATGCAATAACATCCACCCCATCCCCCAGTAGTATTCAACCAAGACCTAGCAACGAACAAGCCTGGAGTCTATGCTACATCATACCTCATACTCAGTTTCAAGCAGATTCCCCAGCATCTCCATGCAGGTCCTTTTCCAGTATTTTACAGACCGGAAGAAGATTCCGGTCACGTTGTTGTTGTTTCCGGCATCCGTGTCGGAAAGCAATAACACCCCCATCCCTAGTTCCTCCAGCTGAGTCCCTCAGCTGGATCCATCCCCAGTTCTCAAGGACCGGAAGCCCCAGTGCTTTCCGGTCACGATTGCTGGTGTTTCCGACCTCTGTGCTGGAAAGCAACAGCACCAACCCCAGTGTTTCCCCATTCAGTTCTCAAGGACCGGAAGCTCAGTGCTCTCCGGTCACGATTGTTGTTGTCTCCGGCATCCGTGCTGGAGAGCAACAACACCAACCCCAGCCCCAGTAGTCAACCAAGACCTAGTGAAGAACAACGCGTGGAGTATATGCTACATCATACTCAGTTTCACAGAAGATTCCTCAGCATCTCCATGCAGTTCCTGTATTTTACGGACCGGAAGAGCTTTCCGGTCAGGTTGTTGTTGGTTCCGACACTTGTGCCGGACTACAATAACACCACTCACCCTGATCGATTCTCCAGCTGAGTGGTGCCTCAGCTGGAACCAGTTCAGTTCTCAAGGACCGGAAGCTCAGTGCTCTCCGGTCACGTTTGTTGTTGTTTCCGGCATCTGTGCCGGAGTGCAACAACACCAACCCCAGCCCCAGTATTCACCCAAGACGAGTATATGCTACATCATACATTATACTCACTTTAAAGAAGATTCCCCAGCAGCATCTCCAAGCAGTTCCAGTACTTTACGGACTGGAAGTAGATTCCGGTCACGCCGTGGTTGTTGTTGTTTCCGACATTCGTACCGGAATGCAACCACACCAACCCCAGTTACTCCAACTGAGCAATTTACCTCAGCTGGACCCATCCCCGGTTCTCAAGGACCAGAAGCACCAGCAATGTTTTGCAACAGCAGTGTTTTCTGGTCACGATTGTTGTTGGTTCCGACACTCGAGTCGGAATGCAACAACACCATCCCCAGCCCCCAGTATTCAACCAAGACCTAGTGAAGAACAAAGCGTGGAGTAT
>CAACVS010000097.1:88491-108497 GCA_900660405.1 Pseudo-nitzschia multistriata
CGCCGCAACGGGTTGCAAAGGAGATCACAACGCGAAGCACTTGTCGCTTGGTTTGCCGTCGCTATCCGACACAACGAATCAATCGGGAGCAGCAAGGGAAGCCATACGAGACGCAAAAAACYACAACAGACAACCGAGACAGGCAACCAACCCACTTGTTGTTCCGYAGAGCAGCCGAGCWATCCGTGATGGCATCCACAGCTGCCGYCGGTGTTCCATCGTCCTCGTCGGCGGCGACGCCTGTCTCGTCGTCGGGGGACGCCGCGGCTTCCTCCGCCGCGGGCCTCTCGGYGGGTGCTTCCRCCGTTCCGGATTCGGTKGCCGCCGTGTTCCAGAAAACAAGGCACGTGTCCATCTGGGACGAGGACGGGCCCGGTGTGGATGCCTGGATCGGCAAGATCCCCGGACCCTTTCGGAGCGTTGGCACCAAGGGCGAAACCCCCGGCGGGCCGGACCAAGGTGCGTACTCTCTCACCGACCGTTGTTGGGAACGCTGATGCTGYAGGGCGCTTTCGGGAGCACAGGGCGTCGCATTTGGTGTGTTTGATCGAATTGGATCGTTWCGTGTCGTTTCTTGYCTTGTCGTGTTACAACGGATGCTGGTGGTGGCAGCGCCGCATCGGTTGGATCGAAAACAAAACAGAATCCGACGGGTTCGGATCGTGTCGGGCGTGTGCRCGTTAGGATCCTTGAGGTATCGKTTTCGATTTGGATGAAAGAAAATGAAACGGTGGCATCAAGAACGAGAAAAAAGAAAACAATCAAGCACGACGTCTAAACGGAATCGCGGTGTTTCTCTCTTCTTTTTGTGATCATTTCTATTTCTTTATTTCACCCATCCGACGGAAATCTGATACCATTGCTTGATGCATGTTAYATCTAATTGTCGATCACCATGGACTTTACCATCCGCGCATCGGAATATACCAAACGATGCCGATGGTTATGAAAAACACGGCATACAGCCACGAGCAATGCATCGTCTACGGTGAACAAAACATCCCTGAGTCCCGAAGTTACCAAACAGACCTGGAGCAATCTAAGGAGAGGTGTTGATCAGTTGGGGATCACCCTTCGGAAGAAGGAGGAGGGCACGGACGGCCATGCCAACGACGATGGCCCCCCTCTTGCGAAACGACAGAAGAGAAGCGCAGACGACGCAACCACGGGGAAAGCTACGACCGGCGACAAGAAGAAACCGAAAGAAATGTACTCCGTTGTGGATCCATACAATCTATACCGGCACACGATGCGGGTAGTCGGGGAYGGCGAGGAAAACGAAGACGACGAAGACCTACTGGAAATAGAGGACGATGCGGCCCGAGATCTCAAGACGACGATTGGGGGTAAATTTACTCAGCTCACTATTTCGGGGCTCATCAACGGCTTGGCCGGGCATCTTGGTGGAATCGTCAACAGAAAAGAACAACCACTCCCAAACGTGGATGCCACGCTTCTGAACGCCATTCCCACCGCTGGTGGTGCTTCACTGGCGGTCCTCCGACAGCTAGCGCACAGCTTGTCCCACTCGATTCAGACCCAGATCGAGGCGGACGTGCTGATTACAACCCCGCTGAGGATCAAAGACATGCTGGCAAAGGATGCGACTGCCGTGGAATTCAAAAACTACCAGAAACGAGTGTACGACACCGTGGTCTTGGGGAACGGGTTGTCACAGCCAGAAGAGATCGATATCCCCACCGCGGCTGCTAATTCACAGGGAGTGCACGTGCTCGAAAAATTCAAAAAATGTGCTTCCTGCGGCAACACGGACCAATCCCTCTTTGTCTTGGATCGAAAAAACGGAGATATTATCTGCAGCGCTTGTGGGACGGTCAACAGCGAATCTCTCATGCACGAAGGGTCGCAGTTTCGAAAGTTCGAGGGCGAGGTCGATCGAAACCACCACGGTGACACACAGAATCCACTCTATTCGAACGCTCACAACATGTCGACCACTCTGGGTGGAGTGCAGGTGAACACCGGTGCAGGAGTGGGAGGATTTGGTAGCCAGAGAGGACGGAACCTCGAAACGATTCTGAGGAACGCTCACGCGTACACGGAACTGAACATTTCGCAATTTGGCAAGGAGGATCGCCGCACCCGACAAGGATACAAAGACAAGAARAAGAAGGACGCGTTCATTCAGATGGCGAACGTAGGAGATGCCCTGAACCTGCACGAGGCTGTCATCCAGAGGGCGAAAGAATTGTACGCTTGCTTTCGCGAGGATCGTGAACTGCTCCAGCACGAAAAGGGCATCATTGCGGCATGTTTGTGCATAGCCTTTGACCAAATGTCTAAGGACGGCCAGAACATTTTGAAGCAAAAGCAACTCACCATTGCCGAGACTTCGTACAACAATCCGAGGGCGAGTCGACGGAACAAGCTTCACCATACGAAGCTGGCCGGAAAGGGTGGGCTTCTTTTGGACATGGATTCCATAGCAAAGGAAAAGGGCACGGGCAAGAAGGAGTCCTCGTTGGCAAAGAAGACGATTTCTTCGTGGACCTTGGAAGATTGCAGATCGTGGCTGATGGAAGCATCAAAATCCATCGCACAAGAATGGGTCGAAGGACGAAAAAACGGGGAAAAGAATATCCCGCCGGGATCGATGCAGGAACTGGAGGGAAAGCTGGTCTTGAATTCCATCGCGCTGTGCAACACGCTGGAGAACGAGCTCAACAGAGCCAACAATGGTACCGCTTCTGCCAGGGGCGGGCGTGGGCGTGTGGTCACTCCGAGGGTAAMCGACATGACCAAACTCGGCATCAAATGGCAACATTCACACGAGCGTGGATCCGGGGGAAAGGGTGGAGTAGGCGGGAGCGGAAACAGGAGCCCGCAAGGCACGAATAGTAGGCGCACGGCGGGGCAGGTGCTGATTCTGAAAACGGCSAAAAAGCTTGGCCAGATTGTCCAGGACAAGACCGCGGGCGAAGCGATTCACAAAGAGTTGCGTTCTTTGGTGAACAAGCAGCAGGCCCTCAAAAGGCAAGAACTGAGAAACGAAGCCACACGGCAGCGACTGGTGCAAATGAAACGGAAACCATGGCTACAAGCCCGTGCCCAAATCGATTGATTGGTGAAAACAACAATCATACCGTCGCATTGCTTTGCTGCAGGCTGCTGAACCAGGTCACTCCGTACTATTTTTTGTGACCACATCGCCGGATCATTGGCTGCGATGCAACTAGGAGACCATTTGAAATCCAAGGTATCAGCTTCAGCTTCAGCCTCAACAACTTAGATTCCTTGATAGCCAACAARTATTTGCTACGTTTTTAGTTCTCGTAGTTTCTTAGATTATCCAGTTCGTAGATTTTTGGTAGATTTGACTTTTAATAAAAGATTACTTAATATCTTTTTCGCCTCGGAKTAATGGATCTTATTTTCGAAATTTTATAACAAACGTTTTCAGTAACATCACGTTGACGTAGACTTCGAAGCAAGAAATTTTTCGTCCCATTCTCGATAGGAATCATCATCCTTCCCTGACCCCAGTCCTTCTTGTTTTCGTCTACTTTCTAACAGTTTTTTGTCCCAATCTTCCAACATCGAGGCCTCTTCTTTCGAAGAAAAYAATTCCAAACCCTCCGAAGAATTTTCCCCACTCGCTTCGCTTTTTTGTGCCTCTGCCTTTTTTTCCAAGAATGTTTTCGTTATATCACCAACTTCATAATTTTCCTTTCCTGTCCATTTAGAGAGCGCTCGTTTCGTAAGATCTCCAGTTTGATAATTCCGATCTCCCGTGACAAACTCCTTCATGCGGCCGTCGATCTCATTGGCGATTGAAGAAACTACCCTTTGGCTCACACTTTGGGCAATGCTAGCTTCTACGGTCAAGTTTAACAGTTCAGTCAACACCTTGAGTGGCAATACGCTTGTAACCGGTTGCATATTGATCCCGATAGTGGCAACGATCTTGAGGAACAGAAATAAATCGTCCCGGCTGTACTCGCCACTCACCAAACGGCGAATCACCTCTTTGCTCAGATCGCCAAACTGATAATTCTCCTTGTTTGTGAATTTTGAAACCTGTTCCTTTGCCTTTTTGTCGGCCCAACGAGAAATGTCACCAAATTTGTATGACGACGACGATTCTTTCGCTTTGTTYAACRCGCCACGAGTCAAATCTCCAAAGCGGTAACCACTTTTTGAGTCCGACGATTCGRCATCACTTCCTCTGACTTTTTTTAGTACGCCGCGAGTCAAATCTCCAAAACGATACCCATCTTTCGAACCGTCTRCTTCTTTTGATAGAAATAATATGGAGTTTCTTGCYTTCGTATTCGCAGTAGGAATAGCGACGAACGCATCAGAAAAAAGTATCGCAATGCAGCTGATTATAATCAGGACCTCAAAAATACCATTCGACACCATCTTCCTTTCTATCGCTTGCGTTTCATCTATTTGTAACTATTCTTGTTCTTTGTTTCTGAGACGATCTAGATTTTTCTCTTTCTTCGGGGATAGTTTACGGTGTTCTTAGTTCTTCTGGAGGAGTGACACTTTTTCCTGTTCGAAATACAAAAGTGAACTCGCAGGACGAATCTGTTGTGACAACTGACAAGTTGAGGTCGAATTGAATCGTCAAAAAGATCGTTTCAATTTAGGTGCTAAAGGAATTTGTTTAATTCGAATAKTTTTCGATTTTGCAGTATGTGCTRTATCTWSTTGTAAAAACAAAATGAGCCAGACCCACTTTGATGACACCACGCAAGCATACCGGTACTCGTACACGTAAAAAAGTAACCGTTTGCGCGAGGCGGGCACGACAATCTGTCTGATCGATTACAGTATTTACTGTATTTCTCTCTAAGAACTCTGTTGCCATTGTCACCACAAAATACTAATATTCAAAATTTGAGCCCAACCTTTTTGAAGTCAAATAGAACAAGCATCATGAGCATGAACTYTTTGGTCAAAGATGCAACGGCCGTTGATAGTGCCGGCGGCGACGATGATTTTTTCGAAAGCCTCAGAAAACAGCAATCCAAAAACGATGGGGTCAAGGAAGAAAAGCGACAGCAAATGAACAATATCGTGGACAACACACCAATCACAATGGTTCTTGACACAGAATATGACCAACATAGTGATATTCCTGAGCTTATTGAAAATATCAGTCCTACTTCGGTTGACGCATCTATTTCTACATCGATAAGTATCGACGAGTACACGAGCAAAGATAGCACACGATGTGTCAATGAAACAATGGATTCAAAGATAAGSGAYGAAAAGAKGTATCATAAGACAAATTTGCTCTCGAGYATTATTCTAATCGTCTTACTTGCTCTAAGTATGGTTGACTTGAATAATGTTGACTGGCTCTCCGACGAACCCCGAATTTCAAAACCGATAGGGATTACGAGCAAGATCACTACCGGAAACATCTCTGAACGGTTCGAAATTCCGGTTCGAAAACAATCTCAAAAAGAAATTAGACAAGATTCGACCCAATTGCAAGAGCAGAAAGGAACCCAGGGTGAAGAAAWGAAGAAAAAAGAGAGCGCCATTCTGCCCCATCACCTCAATCTCTCGGCAGCGACCGAAAGTCAGAGCTCTGGAAACCAAGGTGGTTTCTTGGTTGCTCAAATTCAACAACGGGAGCATCAAGAAATACATGACCAGCAGCATAAACTCAAGRCTCAAAGTCAGGAGGATTTYGGAGTGCAACAGCAGAACAATKCCTCTAATAAAAAAGGACACGACGAACTCCGAGATGACTTTCATACGGACCGCAAACACAACGAAAMAGAAAGTGCGGAATCTAAACAAAATAGAGAAACTCACAGTCACGTCATTTATGAAGCAGGATTGACGGGTGAAGACAAAGGGGYCTCTACCTCGTCCGAAAAAACTAACGCAGACTTCAAATCTGACAGAGTAATCATAGAAGATATTTCCAAACCACCTCAACAAGATTGCCCCGAAGCGAACGACACTCACGGGAATTTTAATCTTCGGGAACGATTCCTTCGACTTACCTATGCATTGCGATCAAATCRAATTAAGTGTCAGTTTGAAGTCCTCAAGTCCATGAAGTGGGTTGTATCTGTGGTTAAATATACAACAGTGCGAATAATAAGTGTCAGCAAAGACTTTGCTCGACGTTTGAACCACACAATACAAGACCTGAAATCGACCGTTGATCGATTTCAAGCGAAGAGTTGCGTTGATGGACAAAAATCGGTGAAACAGTTGATGGACGGGATTGCACGATTTGCCGCTCATGCGAACGACGTAACGAAAGTTTTGGCATCAACAAAGAACCAGATTCAAGCAAAAAGTCACAAGCTAGAAGGAGGAGAGGAATCAATGAAACACGTTCGCACTTTCATCTGGAAACGAGCATCAAGGATTATGTCTCGCAAACTTGAAGTATCGATGATGCCAAGAGTCGACATCTACAACTCGAATAGAAATAGTTARTTTATTGCTCGCATATACAATGCGCTGATCATAATAAATTTTGGGGTTACTTAATTAAACTARATGGGAGTTTCATAACGATAATTAAATTTTTCAAAATGTCCAAAGATTGGGAGAATGTACTGTAAAAGCTACTCAGAATGACGATTTTTGGAATCATCARCTCCGTTGGTGTTATTGTTATCACCGTTAGAAGTGGTCGGTATTGATGCAGACCGGAAAAATTGATCCACAGTTTCATTGAAGAGCTTGTCTTCGTCGCTTTGTGGTGRGCCCTCTGGCACGGTAGTATTTGGATCCTCTATCGACGGMTTGGAAAGAGGTACATCCCGATAGCTAGCGGAAACCCATTGATCGATCGAGTCTTCGAACGATGTCGATTCATCGTTCCCAGCAGAAGATCCGGGGCTGACTTTGGCGGGACTCTTTGTTCGGTTCTCGGGACTTGTCGCGGGGTCGTTGGGACACTCGTASGCCCAGTGGCCGGTCTGGCCACACTTGTAGCACTTGGAGTTGGCCTTTCTCGATGCCCTTTGTTTCTTTTTCAGTCGTCGGAGTTTTTGGCGGCYGGRACGTTTCGGGCGCGGGCTCTCGGTGTTGTTGTCGTCGCTGCCYATGGCATTTCCTTTTGGTTGCGTCGTATACGACTTGCTCCGGTAGCTGCTCTTCGCTCCGTAGTTGTTTCGGGCGGGTGGCGGAAAGGAGAATTCCGTTGGATCCGGCCTCGGCAAGACCTTTCGCAGTTCTTGCGACAATTCTTTATAGTCCAGCTGGTTGTAGTGTCCCAGGAACGCCGTAAGACTGGACAAATCCGAGGTGGTGAARTTCCGTCCRTAGCAGTACGGCCCCCCCCGAACGTTGTTGACCCCGTGCTCGATCATGGTTTCGGCCGTCTTTTGCGACTCCATCCCCATCAGGTACCGGCTGGGAATGCGTTTGTACTCCGCGACGACCCGGATGGGCCTGTGCATCCGGGTCCACTTGCTCCCCCCCCGCGAGAACTCGAAGTGCTCCCGGTAGCGTCGCTTCCGGTTGTTGGTCGATCCCACGTAGTACTTGTCGTTCTCGCATTCCAATACGTACACCGTATTGCGATAGAAMAGGTACCTGATTTTTTGTTTGAGGCCCCGATACCGGTAAATTGCCGATTTCAGAAACGAGGGATAGTCTCGGCCCGCGCCTTGGTATTTTTTCTTCTTCCACGCGTGCCGGGCTTCGGTTTTGCTGGGGTTCGTGTCGAACCCCGATTCCAGTTTCTTGACGTCTTTCCTCAACATTCCTCCCCTCCTGTTTCCATAGCGCCCGGTGTTGCTGCTTCCATCGTTTTCGTTGCGGTCGCCGTCGCTGTCRCCACCCTCCCCTCCCATGCTCCTACCGAACAGATTCAGCTCCGAAGGAGATCGGCGGGAACGGACATGACCCGACCGTATAATTTCATGGCGCTGCGGTGCCGACGACAAACCCTGCACAGTGATCGTTGTCGACGTTGTCAGCAACAGCAGCAACTTCAGCGCAAAATACGCCATTGCATGTATTGACTATGGTAGCTCTCCTTGTTCTCGATGATATCTGTGACGATTTCGGGTACTCGTGTGCCTTTCACCACACAGAACATGCATCGACAACGAGAACAAATGTCATGAAGTGGTAGGACGTGGTTCTCGAAGAAGCTATTTCTTACCAACATTGATTTTCCTTAACGTACGAGTACGTACCGTCCGTACGCAAACAAGTACGATGTAATAGTACTGTAGTCGTCTATCGTACTTGTACAGTTTGTACGAGCAATTGTAAGCTCACACGGCTCTCGTAGTACCGTACCGGCCGGTACTATTCGTACGAGTGGAAAGGTTTCGTGCCGATAGAGCAGAGCTCTCACAATTCGTTCTCGAGATTGGTGTCCAATTTCTTTCCGCGTCAGCTCAACTCAGAATTTTTCTTTGAACTTTTGTGACTCCGGAGTATTCGGGTTTGATTAAGTCGACCGAGTCGACTATCTCAACGGTAATTTTAAGTCGATTCGAAAACAGAAAATCGACATCACCAAGAAAACCTGAACCCTAGTCTGGTACGTAGCTACGTACGTATTCGTACCTACTGTACTGTAATTCGTACCTACTGTACGAGTACTGTAAGATCCAAACAATTGCTCGAACTTAAAAATTTGGTTTCCAACCGACGGAGCGAAAAAGTCTGAAAACGAAAGGGTCCGATCCAGTCCACGGGTTCATCTCCGCTTCTACCGTAACACGCGAAAAACCCTTTCGGCGCTTCGACAGGCATCGAGTTGAGAGAGACGTAAACCGCAATCAAGCCGTCCAGCAGAGCCATATAGTACCAGCTAGTAGCAGTCCTTTCCTGCCAGTGATCCATAGCTTTCCGGTGTGACAATGACAGGAACCGAAAATTCTTCGCAGCAAGAAAAATGGATCTTTTCGCTGGCCCTTCCATCGACGATCGATTCGAATCGGGTGACGGGTGAATTCGACACCGGRCAGCCGCAGCGATGTGTGGAATTGATCTCGATCCAAAACGATTCGGGACCGGTCGGTGCAAATTTCCAGAGCGTTGAAACCAAGAACGAACGAGACGACCAACAATCTTCTTCGACGGAGGCAGCTGCCGGGGAAACAGCCAAGGATWGCGAAATAAAATCGCTTCTGGACGACGAGTTCGAAGATYCCCACGATAGGAAATTACCACGGGCCAAAGGCAACGAAGACGACAATRTCTATTTCGAYGGTGCCAGAAGCAGCAGCTGCTGGAAATTCTACAGCTCTGTTCACGGTTTGGCACTTCAGTCATCAACTTTGTTGCGGCTRTCGTACAGACCAGCCTGGCAGAGCATCCCCGAATTCACGAACAACAAGCGGAAACGGGCGATTTACAACGCCTTGATGTCCTGTTGTCAGTGCCCCGAGGGGCTAGAGGAAGAACAAATCTGGGAGGTGTACTCCACGGAAGATATTCACAAAACAGAAAAGCTCAAAACCACCATTCGTGGCATTGGAAGCTGCCAGGCCATCCGGATCTATTTGAAGCCCCTCGGCGATACAGATTTAGATGCCATGGTTACGCCCAGAAAATTCCAAACTTCCCTTGACCTGCATCGGCAACGTATGAACGGACAGCAGGAGSGTTCTTGGTCGCGGTTTACMGAACCCGTGGACAACCTGCCCGACGGCAACGAATTTATCGTTCTGACCTTTGCCGTACCATTGGATTCGAACGTGTGTGGCCACAACCACGATCCGCCGTTGCTCTGGAAGGTAGATGTGCCGCCTCATTGGTCGGGAAATTCCATGACGCTAGATACCATCACCGTCTTGGACGGATCTGTCGACTTGTCGGAACCCGCTACAGCTGTATACGTGGAAGGATACCAGAGCTGGTCGTTCTCTGGATCGRTSTGGAAAGGAGATCCCCAGCCGACTTCGGCCATGCCAAACGTGTTTTCTAGGGCATTCAATCTCGGTGGATGCCTTCCCATGCCTCCAACCACCTTGTTGCCTGCGTCGGGTTGGCAAACGAATGTTTGCAACCCYGAGCTGTTCGAATCGTCGTCATCGCCACCTAAAAAACCCAAGAAGCACCGCTATAAATCGGACTTTTTTGCTTGCGTCACGACCGCACGGGACGGAATCATGGACGAGCACGGTGGACCCGCGCTCGTTTGTGGATGGTTGTCCCAGCACAAGCAGTTTGGTGTCGTTTCGATCGACGATCGGCTGAAAAACGTCACTATGCACGCGGCACACGACGCAATGGTGAATTCCCGGGTGAGCACCGACTGGGCGTACGCCCAACTAATTACACCACACCGGTATGACGAGGAACCCATGGTGCATTACCTGCATGCTGCCGCTGCCCACAACCAGGCGAAGCCACTGCAAAACGGACCTCTTCTCACGGGGTGGTGCAGCTGGTACCATTATTACGAAAACATCACGGAAGAAAACCTAAGGTCGAACTTCAATAGGCTATCTACGATGAAACATCAAGTTCCTACAAACATGGCAATGGTTGATGATGGATACATGACGGCTTGGGGAGACTGGGATTCTCTCAAGCCAGGAAAATTCACCACCATGGACGTCGTTGCCGGCGACATTGCTTCCTCCGGAATGAAACCAGGACTGTGGATGGCACCCTTTACCGCCGACAAGCATTCAAAAATTGCAAAGGATCACCCAGAGTGGATCATCAAAAACGATAAAGGTTATCCCGCAAATTCATCCAATTGTGGTAAATTCTTTTATGGATTGGACGCTACCAATCCTCAAGTTCGAGCACACGTGTCTAGGTCTATTCGCAGAGCCGTCGAGGACTGGGGCTTTAGGGTGCTGAAAATTGACTTTTTGTACGCAGCATGCCTGGAAGGCAATGGGAAATACGATATGTCCATGACACGAGCCGAAGCTATGCATCTGGCATTGCAGACGATTCGAGAGGCAGCGGGTCCGGACGTCTTTCTGATTGGTTGCGGCTGCCCAATGGCTTCTGGTATCGGGTATATTGACGGCATGCGCGTCTCGGCCGATACCGGACCAACATGGTATCCCGAGCTGCCCCTGCCGTGGTGGGACAACGGGACGCTGCCTTCCTTGAGGGGGATGATTCGCAACAGCTTGAGTCGAGCACCAATGGGTCACAGGTGGTGGCAAAACGATCCCGATTGCCTGTTGCTTGGAGACAGCACCAAACTCACGAACGCAGAAGTGGCGAGTGCTGCGTCGATCATTGCTATGACATGTGGAATGTTGCTTGTGTCRGACGACCTCACGAAGGTCAGCCCCGACCGCATGAAAATCCTGAGTCGAATATTCCCTATGACGGGAGTTTCCGGAGTCGTTTTGGATCTTCACACGACAAAAGACAAGGGAATGCCCTCGTTGATTCGCCTTTGGTGCACAGATAGATACCGAAACCTCGAAAGGTACCGTTCCTCCGAAAGTTTCCGTCTCAGCATGCGAGAAGGAGATTTCAGCGCAGAAGCAACCTATTTTGGACAACAAAGTGCCTTTGTGCAGAATAAATCCTTCGATGCTCGCGAACGGTCTCGAAGTTGCATCCATGTTGCGAAAGGTATGGGAACTTGGWCAGTGATTTCTCTATCGAACTGGTCGGATCAACCTAGATATATGCACATTCCCCGCCTGGCAATATGCTCGCCTTCCGAGACAGGATGGGGAGCTCGCGACGACGCCGATACTCTCAAATGCACCGAGAATACGGGGGGCTACCACGTCTTCTCGGCCTGGTCCGGACGGTATAAGTACTTGTCGTTGAAGGATAGCAAAAGCGGCAACGATCCCCACCCTATCACCCGGCACTTGCTCGCCCACGAGACCGAAATTTTTCACATTCGAAAAGTAACGCCATCGAAGCCACAATACGTCGGGAGTGACATCCATTTTTCTTGTGGTCACGAAGTCTTGTCGTTCGAAACATCGTCTTCCTCCTCCGAAGAGAACAGAGTAACGATTCGGCTCAAGACAGAGTTGAAGCGCRCCGGTCACGTTTATTTGTTTCTTCCCGTCGTCGACACRAGCCACGTGAAGGTCTCAATGGCTGGCAAGGCGACTCGCTGGAATGTCATTTGCAATGTTCCCGACGACCAAGAGGGTCTGGTTTCCCATTGCTGCGGCCGTGTCGTTCGAGTCATGGTCGTTGTTGACGCCGATCAATCCGAAAACGACGGGAAAATAGTGATAGATTACTGAACGAAGAATAAGTTGCATCGATAAGATAAGGATAGACTTTCAGATAGAATTGTTTGTCGGTACTATTTCAATATAATCTCATCATTGTCTAGCCTCA
Source organism: Pseudo-nitzschia multistriata (assembly GCA_900660405.1). Classification (NCBI taxonomy): domain Eukaryota; phylum Bacillariophyta; class Bacillariophyceae; order Bacillariales; family Bacillariaceae; genus Pseudo-nitzschia; species Pseudo-nitzschia multistriata. The sequence continues at coordinate 100,747 of CAACVS010000097.1, forward strand.
ARCTAGAATAAAATTCATTCTAGTTAATGCAYAACTTCTACCATTCCAGAAAGGCTAGTCGAGTAGAACAGCCTCCGCCAAGCCCTGGACATAATCGGGCAGTTCAAATTGTTCGTCTTCGTTGACCTCGATTGCCACTGGTTCGTCTTCTTCGTATCCAGCCTCGATCATTTCAGCCTCCGCGAATTCTCCGACTTGTTCGTCTTCTTCGATCAGTTCGTAAGTGAGTACTGACTCTTGTTCGTCTTCGTGTCCAGCCTCGCTTCCATCGTCAATGAGTTCGTCATTTTCGTGTCCAACCTCGCTCGCCTCGTCAATAAGTTGTCCCTCTTGTTCGTCTTGGTTGTGTTGAGCGACGTGCTCGTCKTCTTCACCAGGCAACCGCTGGTCGTTGGTTTCGTCGGAACAACCGAGAGCAGAGCATACAAGGTAGCTCGCCAGCAGCAAAAAGGAGCATACCGGGGTCGCCGCCATGAAGAAAGGGTCTGGTTGAATGCGATGGAAGTGGACAGATTCAAACATGTTTCAGCATCTGAATGAAACAATTCATTATGAGAGCAGTCTGCACAGTCTGTAACAGAGCTATGGTGATATCTTTTTCGGAATTTTCGAGCCGAGAACCGTATTTTGTTTTGCAAAACTCTGAAATTTTGTTATGCAAAACTCTTAAACGCACACCACCAATACACGACGCCCTAATCGTGTCGTGTTTTAGGACCTTTTTGTAACGTACCTTTGATACATGGGCAGTGTATGTTCTAGTCGTGARATAGATCTAAGGTTGCAATTCAGATTTGACTACTAGGACTTAGTGATAGMAGGAAAGCTGCTCGTACTTTACCGTACGGTTCGTACCCGTACGGTAGGTCTCCGAAAAATTTTTTTTTGCTCTGGCATGACATCGGAATCACCCAATGTTCTACAGGTACAGTACTCGTAGTACGGTACCGTGCAAAACAGACTCTAAAAAACCCATCGCCATCTCGATCTCGGGCAGTCACCACTGTTGACCTACCCTACCGTACGTAGCACATCCACAAGCACTGCGATGACGTCCAAACCGAGCACGAAACGCAAGCAGCGYTCCGACAGAAGGATTGCAAAACCACGRAAGAGAGCMGCCGATCCAAAGCKGCAAAACGAAGGGCGTTCCAAAACCGGAGAAGACGACACAGACACCAACGAGGACGACAGGCTTCTCGAAATGACCTGCCGAGAGGCCAGAGACGCCGGCCGGAAGCAGAGCCGTTCTCGGGGTGGCGTCCTGCTCGGGATCGGGGCCGTGGCGGTGTGTCTTTCCGCCGCGCTTCCGGACAGCGGTGGGGGGTGGTTCGCTCCCTTTTCGGCGGTGTTCCGCGCAGCCGCGGCGGGGGCCCCTTCGACGACGACGACGACGACGACAATGCCTGTGTCGGAACAAGGAGCCCCCCCCGAGGGACGGGCGACCCTCGATGCCGGCTGGGAGCTGCTGGAAACCTATGCACACGATCCCTCCTCGTTCACGCAGGGGCTCGAGGTCCACCGGGCAGCACCGAASGCGGGAGAGGGAAGCTGCGAAGCAGAAGGAGGTGCCAACACCTGCGCACCGGTGTCGTTTTCCTCTTCCTCCGGGGAGGGATCTTCGGGGGAAGACGGGGGCCGGTGGCTGGTCACGGAGTCCACGGGCATGTACGGGGACTCCCTGGTGCGGACCTGGGACCTGGCCTCGGGGGAAGTGGTGCGCGAAACCAAGATGGAGGACCGGTTCTTCGGAGAGGGATCGACGCGCTACACCGACGACGACGGCCGGGAACTCCTCGCCGTTCTGACCTATAAGGAACAATCGATCGTCGTCTACGACGCAAACACGCTCGAGCGGGTCGAGACCTTGTCTCCGTGGCCCTYGCCGACCACCACCACGGAGGGATGGGGAATCGCCTTTGATCCCCTGGAACGAATCTTTGTGGTCACGGACGGATCGGCGATGCTCCACTTTTGGGACCTCGGGTTCGAGGCGATCCCCTCCAGGCCTCCGATCCCCGTSCGCCTGGAGGAGCTGGTCGACGAGCGGGACAGGGTGCTGGTGGCGCGGAAACCGGCCGAGGCCCGAGGGGAGGACGGAGGCGAAACCGCCGGGAGCGAGGAAGAGGCGGTGGAGGGAACCCTGCTGGGCCACATCAACGAGCTGGAATGGGATCCGCACACCCGGACCCTCCTGGCCAACAAGTGGTTCGAGGACGTCGTCCTGCGGATCGATCCCTCCAACGGGCTGGTGACGAGGGTCTACGATTTCACGAGGCTCCGTCCCCGGCAGAACCGTTCCAGGGGCGAGGACGTCTTCAACGGGATCGCGATCCTTCCGTCGACGGAAGGGAAGGAGTGGCTCGTCACGGGAAAATACTGGCCCGAGGTCTACCGGATCAGGATCGCGGAGTGACCGAAACGAGCCGTCCGGCTTGTGAGGAAAGCAAAAAGCGCCGGTAGGCAATGTAAAACTAGTGTCGGTTTTTCAATTTTTTTAATTTTGTCACAATTTTTGGGAGCAGGCAGTGCCGTGTTCCGACGGCAATCCATGCGGGGCATAAACGTTCCAAAACACCGGCAGCATCCCAACAGGAAAGACCCCGCCAAGGGGCGCTGGAGGGAGCGCAWTYGCTCTGTTCCATCGCACGCCTTKYTACATATCGGCAGAACTCCAGCGATAGGCCTTTTCCGCCTTTCGGCCCGCGCTGAACCTCTTGGCCAGGATCTTGTCCTCGAAGCCGTTCCCCCGGTCCACCCCGTCCCAGCGGTACCCCGGGGGGATCCCGAACCGGTTGGCCCGGGGGGCCGGGCCCTTGTAGACCGGCTTGGGGGGGGCGGACCCKCCATCGCCGCCGCGGCGGTTTTGCCGCTGCCTCTTGCGCGCGTGCTCCGCCATCGGATCGTCCTCCCGGATGGCGCTCCGGCGGATCGCCTCGAGGCGGTCGTCGTCCTCCCCCCGGGCAAACCCCGACCCCGCGAGGGCGGCGAGCTCCGAGGCCCTGGCTTCCTCCGCCCGCTGCTGGACCCTGCCGCGGTTGAGCCTCCGCCTTCCTTCCTCCGCGTTGGCGGCCTCCGCCACCGGGTCCGCTCCGGCGGTGGTGGGCCGGCCGTCTTTCCCGCGGTAGACGGTCTCCCCCGTCCCGTGCCTGTCGACCATCTCCAGGGCGTCCCGGTGCTTCCGGGCCGCGAGCTTTTGTTCCGATCGGGCAAAGTCCCCGGCGTTCTGCAGGCCGGCCCTGTGCCCCGAGGACATGCGCGGCCCGCCGCCGCTCGCGGACGACGCATCGGAATCGCAGCGCCTCCGCCGGTCTCCGCGGCTGCTGCTGCTGCTGCTGCTGCTGTCCGAGCCGCGGCGCCTCCTCGGGGGCCGCCCGCGGCTCCCCCCGCCGGATTCGGCGTCGCTCTCGTCCGAGTCGTATCGCCGCCGGTGCCTCCTTCCCCGCCCCGCAACCGAGCCGGAATCGCTCCCGCCGTCGGAGGAACCCCGGGCATCCGGGGGTGGGCCCCCGCCTTCCTCCTCCGAGGACGARTCGTGCCGCTGCCGGCGACGCTTGCGGTTTTGGCCGTTGTCTTCCTCCTCATCCGAAGACGAATCGTGCCGCCTCCGTCGCTGCCGGCCCTCGTTTCCGTCTTCCTCCTCCGAGGACGAATCGTGCCGTTGCCGCCGTCGCTGTGGCGGGTCCTGCTGSTCCTTCTGGTGGTCGGAGGGGCTGCTCGAGGAGGGTCTCTCGTCTGCACTCTTTTGGGTTTCCCGGCTCCCGTAGACCGAAACCGTCTTCCAGACCCSCCGTGCACCGGAATCCGCCCCCCCACCGGCTTCCCCGCTGCCAGCCACATCCAGGGAGGCATCTCTCACCACCACGGGGCCATCGTCGTCGTCGTCGTCGTACGCATTTGGGTGTGCGCTGCCGTCGCTAATGTCCGAATCGCGGGCCCCACGGCGAAAGTAGTCGTCGTCGTCGTCCACGACGCTGGTGGAATGGTCCGCAACCCTGGATCGCCTCGGTGGCCCCGGATCGTTCCTATCCTTCTTCTTTTTCTTCTTCTTCACCTTCTTTGGTGCCTTCCGGTCCCCGCCCGCATCCGGCGCCGAGGTATACTTCGAGAGGTAGTCCAGCTTGCTTGGCATGGTGCCGATAGAATTGGAGCTCGTTGCGTGCCGTAGAGGACTCCGAAGTTCTCCCGCCGTGCTTTGATTTTTGATGGCCGTGGAGGCTTTCGAACGCTGTACCGTGCGTCGAATGGGAGTCGGTCGAACGTACTGTACTCGTCCCTCGCGAGTATCAATCGAAAGGATCGAACTGAAACAGATTGGGTGAGTTGTTGCCAAGGTTGGTTCTGTTTTTGTTTTGTTTGTTTTGTTGATGTTCGAGCTTTTCTGTTTTGATGAGACGCTCGTAACTCGTAACACCGCCGGCTGCCAGACCGCAGATGGCTTTACAGTAGGAGCACGAGTACAATCAACGAGTACGCACTAGTACGAGYACGCATCATATCGTAGATCGTACCGTACGTTTGTATGCACAATCTGTTCCGAGTTCCTACCCACTTAGATTAGATATGTTCGTACCTACAAAGGTATGTTCGTACCCAAGCAAATAACATGATGTACTTCCAATGAGTAAGGTAGTACAGTACGTACCGTACCGTACTATTTACTTTCTACGAAAGATTTCGTACGAAAGATTCTGTACGATAACTACCGGTACGTGTTTTCAATAAAGAGTGAGGTCACAGTTCACTCATCAGCTACTCGTGATTGACTCTCACAGGTCGTGGGTCCTGGGTCATGCGTACGAGTAAGTTCGTATCCAGATTCCAGATAGATATGTTCCTACCCAACTAGGTACGTTCATAGTTCATAGTTCATACCCAATCAGGTTTTGCTCATACGAACTACGAACTCACTGAGGTATGTTCATACCTAGACAGATATGTTCGCACTTCGCACGGAACTCCACGAGCCGGACGGAAACGGTTCTTACCTCCACGTGGAAATCCGGACAAGTTTGACCTTGCCTCGTGGATGGTGACTTCACGATGGGTTTCTACCGGTGTGAGACTAATAACTAGTCCTACGGTACGGTACCGTACGGTAGGATAGTAAAAGCTGACCGTTCCATGTATGGGATGGACTGCTAAACGTTCCACTAGTACTAGTACTACTAGTATCGTACTGTACGGTACTAACTCTGTCGATCGCAAGTGTAGCGTGTTGTTACGGGGTCTTTTCGCAACAAGCGCTGAACGCAATGGCTGGGCCCAATCACTCGAACCGATTCCATCCTATCTAAGCAGTTGCACAGCACCATACGCTACCGTGCGATACGGAAACAGGACCGAAGAAAGACACCCAAGAAGATCAAAGACTGCGGAGTCGTACGGCAGCACTACACTGCACCGCACTTCACTAGACTTTACTAGACCACACAAGACCAAACAACGCATACCACAACCACCACAAGGAAGACAAGATGACGAACATGATCAAGGACGTCTTCGACAAGCAGGTCCTGGAGCTCAAGAAGCTCTGGGCCAACAAGCGCCAGCTGCTCTTTCAATTGCTGAACCTGGCCATGATCGTCTTCTCGGCGCTGATGATCTGGAAGGCACTCATGTGCTACACAAAGGTGGGTTGGCTCTCGTTTTGTTTTGTTTCGTTTCGTTTCGATGGGACGCAATGCCGTGCCGTGCCGTGCCATGCGATGCAATGCCATGCCATGCATGCAGCGTGCCCTGTTTGCGGCCGGGGCCGAGCACCGTGCCGCCGGAAGAATTCCCTGTAGCAGCGCTTGTTTGTGGTCGCTGGTTGTGGTTGCCGACGATGGCGAGGGAGGAGGAAGACGATGCCCTGTTTGTGTTTTTTTTTTTTTGCCGCGTTCCAGTAGTTCTCACCCACCTCCAACTCGTTTGTTTCCGACCCGCGATTGATCCGTGCAACAATCGTTGTGCGTGGCAACGACTCAACGATTCCGTGCGCCATGCTATGCTATGCCACTGAACGAACCGAATTCACGCAACCAACACAAAACAATACCAAACCAATACCAAACGCAACCAAAACGACGGGCACACCACCACACCACACCACTCAAACACCACCGTATTGTGCTACGAACCACCACGACGGCAGAGCGAGTCGCCGGTGGTGGTGGTCCTGTCGGGATCGATGGAGCCCGCCTTTCAGCGCGGGGACATTTTGTTCCTGAACAACAGCGTGGAGCAGGTCGGCGTCGGGGACGTGGTGGTCTTCAAGATCAAGGACCGCGACATCCCCATCGTCCACCGKATCCTCAAGGTCCACCAGGACGGCCCGGACGGCAGGGTGGAGCTGCTGACGAAGGGAGACAACAACCGGGTCGACGACCGCGGCCTGTACGCGCCGGGACAGCTGTGGCTGGAGCGGGAGGACATACTGGGCAAGGCGGTGGGAACCCTGCGGTACGTGGGCATGGTGACGATCGCCCTGAACGACTACCCCGTGCTCAAGTACGTTTTGGTGGGGATGATGGGGCTCTTTGTGCTGACGAGCAAGGAGGGATAGGAGACGCACCACGCCACGCCACAGCACAGCACRSCACATTGCACGCGYACCACACACAAACCAACCAAGAAAAACCGTATTATTTTTTGAAWCAGAACAGAATCGAACAACCGAATMCAATCCACTCTACTCCAAAATCCAATGGGACGGCACGGTCCGTGCCAACCAACGAGGAATGCAAACGAACACCGCGAACGATTGTCGAAACCTCCTTGGGTGTTGCGTCGCATTCCGTGCGTGTTATGTATGTATGTATGTATTGTTGTAGTATCGTATTGCTGTAGCACGGTCTTGCTGCCAGATCCCCGCCGCGTGTCTCGCCGCCGYCGGCGAAGCACGCGGCCGCGGAAGACTCTTGTGTGCCTTGGTTTGCCCGGTGCGGCCCCGCATCGCAGGCCGTGGCTCAGTCCACCAGCAACCGGTAGACGGCCATGCGCAGGAGGAGCTTCGACTCCGGGTCCAACCCGAAGCAAGCCCCGCTGTAGCGCGGGTGTCGCGGTCCTTGCTGCTGCTCTTGTTGTTGTTCTCGTTGTTTTTCTTGTTCTCGTTGCTGCCGTTCGTGCCAGTCCCGCTCCCGCTGCTTCCTCCTTGCAAGGCCCCGGACGGCCAGCCGGTAGTGCTCTCGGGGGAGCTCCGAGAGGGGCAGGGGCACCAGCAGGTCCCCCAGGAGCTCCTGCAGCGAGAGGAGCAAAAAGGTGCGGTGGGCCGCCTTTTCCCCGGAGGCACCAATCCCCCCGGAGGATTCTTTCCCCGCCTCCCAGCAGGCCCTGAGGAGTCCCATGGCCGAGGCGGCCAGGTGGTTCAGGAGCACCCTTGCCCGGGCGTTGCCGTCGCAGTGGCTTGCCCCCTTTTTTCCCGGCACCAGCACGACGGCGATCCTTTCGTGGTAGGCGTCCCGGACCAGCCCCCCGGCGACCCTAAAGACGTGCCCCACCAGGGCCGGGCTGATCCCCGCGATCTGTGGCACCATGGAGGCGTACACCGCAAAGGAGGCCTTGACGTGCATCGCCTTTGTGGCCCCCGGCCAGGCCAGGACCTTTTTCCCCGGGAAAGCGGCACCACCAAGGGGAGCGGAAGCCGAGACCACCCCTTCGCTTCGCGGTGGCTGTTCCAGCAGGGTCGAGCGGATCCATTCCCGCACAAGGGCCGCGGTTTCGATCGAGGAGGGGGCGTCCCTTCCGTTCCGGGCCCTTTCGTTCTTCCG